>CM059199.1:48397898-48422528 GCA_030323885.1 Branchipolynoe longqiensis | reverse complement strand
AGAGGGAGGGAGGGAGGTTGAGAGCAGGGGAGGGGGCAATAAGAGGGCGAGGGAGATGGAGGGAGGGCGAGGAGATGGAGGGAGGGCGAGAGCAGGGGGAGGGCAATAAGAGGGTGAGGGAGAGGGAGGGAGGTTGAGAGCAGGGGGAGGGCAATAAGAGGGTGAGGGAGAGGGAGGGAGGGCGGGGGAGATTGAGGGAGGGCTAGAGCAGGGGGGGGGGGGACAATATGAGGGCGACGTCGGGAGGTTGAGAGCAGGGGGAGGGTGCTTGTGAGGATTAGTCGGGGCTGACTGCAGTGAGGCCGGCCAAAAGGCTGACGAGGCACGGAGGAGGTTCTTTACGTGCACATCTGCGAACAGCCAGGATCAATTACACTCGGCACTGGGAGCCGGTGAGCAACGTGAAGCCGGGGAGGGGAGACGGAAGATGTTGGTTGGTTGTTGGAGTGTTACGTCCTGCAAACATCTAAGGTCATATCAGGATGGGCACCGACTTGTGATGACGCACTCATGATGACTTTATAGTGCTGCCCCACTGGGAAATCAGGCCACGGGGGGTCTTTGCGTCTGACTCGAATGGGGTTGAAAACCAGGATAGTGTTGGCTGCGTTGCATCTTCGGGGGGCAGCACTATAAAGCCATAATGAGCACACAGTCAAAAGGCGGTACCGGTCCTGGCATGGCATCGAATGTGGGTAGGATGTAAAACCTCAATCAGTCGTCTTCTCTTACCCTGACCATGATCTGGAGATAAGCTGTGGACTCAGTACTCACCTGAAATGAAGCCGGGTATATTATTAGTCAATACGGTAATAATGAAATAACAGCCATTGTTTTATTGCTACATTCGTTGACTCAGCAGTGGAAACTTTAATGGTAGACAATTGGTCTTCTCTATTCCACTGCCATGTGCTTTATCACAGCGAAAACACATAGTAGTCTAGTACATAAATATTGAGATGTAATTTACAGTATTGAGGGTAATGTTGATATTGTAGTGGTCTGCAGTGACCTCTCAGGCAAGTAACCACATAGACAGGTATGCGTGGATAGTGTGGTGATATCAGGGAGCCTAGGTGGTGTAATGGTTAGCACACTGGCCCAGAGTGCAAAGAGATGTGGGTTCGAGTCCCGCTCTAGGTGCAGTGTTCCCCATTTTCATAACCCCCATGACACTGGTTGCCGTAATCATGATCCTGTACAAGCTTTGCGCTGTATGGTTGTTGAACCTACCCTGTGTATGTATGTGTTAGTGCATTGCCTGTATGTATGTAATTGTAAGCATTAAAAGACTTACAATTCCAGGGGGACGAGTGTAGTGGTCTGCACTGACCTCTCCGGCAAGTAACCAGATAGACAGGTAGGCCTGGGTAGTGTGGTGATAGCAGGGAGCTTAGGTGGTGTAATGGTTAGCACACTGGCCCGGAGTGCAAAGAGATGTGGGTTCGAGTCCCGCTCTAGGCGCATTGTTTCCCATTTTGATCACCCCCATGACAATATGCTTTTAACTTTTATTTTTCTATTTATTATTTCTATCGTATAAGCAATGTATCTGTGTTATTTTTAAATGGGGAAAGCACCTCATAAGTATTGTAAGTTTCTGCTTTCTCCTTTTTCATGTGAACAAATTACTGATATAAATATCAACTTGTGTGTACATTGATCATGTGGAAATAAATATTTTATTATTATTATTATTATTATTATTATTATTATTATTATTATTATAGTATTGCCGAGCACCAGGCTATGTAGGGGCAACTATCGATCACACGCCCTGTCAGTGTCAGTACCACACGAAGCGAGGACCCAATTCATCCAGCCATCCATTTTTCTTTTTTTATAAATTCATTTGGGTAAATATTTTATTGTTTTTCAGCGAAGTGACACTGATCTTCCGATCCTGGTTCAGCCAATCTATATTTAAATAACAATTAGGACGTGTTCGAAATGTGACTCATAACCATATCCACTCATGCATAACGACTACCTAATGATGGGGGCGGTTTGATTGATTGACTGATTAATTAATTAATTAGTGATGACACGTTCATGGCGGAAAGTAGTAGAATTTATGTGTCGCTTTGGTTTCATACCCAAATAGACTTCAATAGACGAGATCGTCATTCCGACTGCACATGCGCTGAAAACGGCGTCGAGAGAAAACCAAAGGCGTCCGGCCATTGAGTTTGCCGATATGCGTAGGGCAAAACTTTGATTTGATTCAAAATTAATTCTTAAAATACATAACAATTTGGCATAAACATGGATGCACACATGCAGTATAATGATATAATGAATATACACAAAAGTAGCCATAGCATTTTGAGCTAAGAAACATACAATTCCACACAAAACAATGTCACTTTTAGGCTGATATCCACATCACCAATATTAATTCTTGTTCTAAATATTAAAATGCCAAATATATCAACAGAAACTTGTTTCAGAGAAAGTTATATGTAACCAATGTCTGCATAACCCTACTCATTTCCTAGCTCTACATGTCTTTAACCATAGGATATAAATAAAAACGAATAAAATAAGTCAAACTGACTCTGGCTATGGCTCTAACACTAGTAGCCTGAGTGACCAGATTTGTCTAGATTTTAATGCAGATGGCATAAGACATGCTGATTAGATTGGTGTAAATGCAATGCTAGATAAAAGATTACCATCTTAATTTATTAGATATATATTTTTAGTTGGTAATTAGCTGAGATTAGCTGAATCTAGCACATTTCATAGCTGGACGCAGTGTATTAAGCATGTGCCATCTGCTTCTCGCAGGGTTGTTTTGCTTTTACGCATCCCACAATGCACCGTGGCTGGAATGATGAACTAGTCTATTCCCTTTATGTTTACATTAAAACTTACATGAAATTGTAAAACGGTCAAATGTGTGTCAAATGACAGCAAAGGGGGAGCCGTGGAGCGGGAGGGTGAGGGATGAAGGACTCCTAATCTGAAGGTCAGTGGTTCGATTCCCCATGCCTCAACCTCTGCCAATTTGGATTTCCATCGCTGTGTATAACTTACAGCGTCATTAAAGGCCAGTTGCTCTCATACCATGTCTATGTGATCTGGGAGGTTAAAAATCCCTTGTGTCGGTAAAAGTGTAGGCTCGGGCTTTCTTTCGACAAACTGTCTAATGGTGAAAATAAGTCTATTCAGACTTATCCATGATAGGCAGTATAAATCTTCAAGAGAAAAAACAAACAAAAACATTGGAACCAGGTACACAGTACCTTGAACATCATAGACTGAAACAAAATTACAGAAATTACTGTAAACATTATATATAAAAATATATATATATATACAGTAAAACCTCTCCGACCCCTCCACAGACCGACCACTCCCCTATATTGATCGCTATATTTTGGTCCCAACAATACCATTCTAAGGATATTCTAACTCTCTAAACTGACCACCTCCCAAACCCCATTAAACCAAGCTCGGTTAAACCAAACGATCGGTTAATCCAAACTTTTCTTGGCGGCCCGGCAAAATACTACCATTTATCATATAAAAAAGTTGGTGAAACCAAAGTCGGTTAATCAAAAGTATTGGTTAATCCAAACAAAATTGTCGTCCCCAGGCCACTTCCGGTACAGTTAAACCAAACTTTCATGTGGTTTTAAGGTCATCTCAGACTCTTTTATATGATAAATGATAGTATTTTGACAGGTCGCCGAAAAAAGTTTGGATTAAACAATGGTTTGAGTTAACCGAGGTTGGTTTAATGGGGTTAAACTGTATATACATAAAAAACAATAATCAGTGTCCACATACATTGTACATTCATAATGCACCCCCGTTTTTGCCAAAGCCAAGTCAAAGTCAAAGCTTGGTTAAACCAATGATCGATTAATCCAAACAAATTGCTAGGGTCCCTTCAAGTTTGGTTTAACGGGGTTATACTGTATTACCCTCCGGAACTCCGCCCATCTGTCTTCATCATTCTTCTAGGTCAGTGCTATTAGAGGGATCTGGAACAAATGATGAAATGGTTAGAGTGTCCGCTTCTCGGTCGGGAAGTTGTGGGTTCGATCCCCGATGCGAGTCAAACCAGAGACTTAAAATAGTGGCACTTGCCATTACTTCACCTGGGAATTAGCAGGCTAGTGCAAGAACTGGTTGGCTCGGTATAATGTTACTGAGTGAGATATCGCGTCATGGTACTACAAGCAGCATGGCAACACCCCAAAGGCACCATGAGTGTGCATTGCCACAAGTCCGTACCTCATAGTGTTATGGCATTACATGTTGCTAGGATACAAAACCGCTTCAATAGCTCACGCTGTAGGACGGGGTCAAATACTTGACCTGGGGTCAAACACTTGATCCAGGTCCATGTGTTTAATATAGACACACGCACAGAACACGACGGCGGGTTGGCTAGGATGGAACCCTCATGATTAGAGCCAGGGGCGGGGGGGGGGGGGGGAGGGGATGGCAGGACCACGTGACCCTGACTCATACCACTCCTACCCATAATGCAACAATCATCCCCCACTGCCCAACCTCGCAGGAACACCTAGTTTATTTAACTATGTATCCGGGCATGTAATCCTCACTCCACCTCTACATACTTCACTCCACCTCTACTTCCTCCACTCCACCCCTACATACCTAATGCTACCTCTACATAACTCACTCCACCACACCTCTACATACTTCACTCCACCTCTACTTCCTCCACTCCACCCCTACATACCTCATGCTACCTCTACATAACTCACTCCACCACACCTCTACATACTTCACTCCACCTCTACTTCCTCCACTCCACCCCTACATACCTCATGCTACCTCTACATAACTCACTCCACCACACCTCTACATAACTCACTCCACCTCTACTTCCTCGACTCCACCCCTACATAACTCACTCCACCACACCTCTACATACTTCACCCCACCTCTACTTCCTCCACTCCACCCCTACATACATCATGCTACCTTTACATAACTCACTCCACCACACCTCTACATAACTCACTCCACCTCTACTTCCTCCACTCCACCCCTACATACCCCATGCTACCTCTACATAACTCACCCCACCACACCTCTACATACTTCACTCCACCTCTACTTCCTCCACTCCACCCCTACATACCTAATGCTACCTCTTAATAACTCACTCCACCACACCTCTACATAACTCACTCCACAACACCTCTACATAACTCACTCGCAGACGGGATGGCCGAATGAATTGAGCGTCCATCTCCCCTTGTGGTAGATTGTGGGATTCGGACCCACATGTTCGAACCTTGGTCGAGTCAAACCAATGACTTAAACAATTCATACTTGTCACTTCCTAGCCAAGCGCTCGGCATTATTAGGATAGGGCAAGGACTCGTTGGCTCAGTGTCAGGATAATGTAACTGAGTGGAGTATCAGGTCATGGTGCTGGAAGCCTGGTCTTCCAGTGGGAGAGGACTATAAAGTCACCATAAGTGTGCAGCGTCACAAGTCGGTACCCATCCTGTTATGACCTTAGATGTTGCCAGGGCATAAAACCCCAACAACCAAACAACCATATCTCTAGTACCCTCAAACCCAAACCCAAACCCAAACCCAAACCCAATTTAAAACCCCTCACACCCACACCGCTCACACCCCGCCACCCACCTCAGCTGGGGTAATCACACTGCACATCACCCACACGTCACGGCTCATCACCATGGTTACCATACATGTAAGCGGTATCCATCATATCCGGCCCGATGACGGCCGACAAACAGAGAGCGCTGAGGTGCAGCAGGGTCCCTCAAGTCGAACACGCCGAGCCGAGTAAACAAACCCGCCCTCTCAGGCGGAGTTGATGGGATGTCAAACCCCAGTAGACAATGAACAATGCATCCTGACTACAAGTGATGCCTTTGTGGATACTGTGGTTTTTGTTGTGGGATTTTTTTTAAAAAGGACAAAAAAGAGTGATCCTCCAGACGTATATACCACGATTCACTTGTAACCCCCATGTGTTTGCAATCCTTATTGGGAACAGTTTAGTTACTCCGGCAGCATTGTCTCTGTGACAGGGCTGCTAAAAAAAAACATTAGAAAAGGTGTTGGAAGGTTGAGTTGTGTGGAAATAACGATATCATCTTACAATCTAATATACTGAATATATTTGTCAAACACTTATGTTATCATAGCCTGTTACTTTTGGAGTGAAAACTTGATGAAATCATGGAGATTGATAGGCTTTAATAGTCAAATCGAGAAATCTAATGGTGGCCATCTTGGTTGCGTGTGTGTGTGGGGGGGGGGGGGTATTCTCTACTACTAGTTAACAAAATCTGTGCCAATATAGATAAACAGTGCACACTGGAACCAGGACACACACAAATTGTTTAATTGGTCCATAACCATACCAATGCCGTTTAAAAAAACATTAAACAGCGTTGTTATTCAACCCTACTCAGGAGAGGGGCGAATCTATTATCTAGGAACCATCATGAATAACAAAATCATGGTTAAGATAAGACGAACCTATACATGACGATGTGATGTTGGATTCTTCTTGACCAGCGGAAAAAAAACTACATGTACCAGCTACAGCAATGAATCTTGCTCTAAATCTAGAATATGGGAAACTGTCTCAAAAGGTGCTAAGTAATTTGGGACAAAACTTTGTCCATTGTATCAATCAACATACTATCTGCTTATGCATTTGCTCAGGATAAACTGATTTATGGTGTTTCATAATCCCAGTAGAATACATATTGATTTGAAGCAAATGTCTTTGTGTTTTCAGTGTAACCATTTCTGTGCTATTTTGTGTCAATCGTTACGTGGACAAAAAAAAAAGGTTATCACCTTTCGAGACAGGCTCACATATATGTACTATACAATTTATTATGTGGATATAAATAACGGCAGCGCCTCAATGTTTCTCTCTAACCATCTAAACATTAATGATATTCACTGTGGAGCGGGCATTCTCTCCTTCCCGCCTCCTCCATGCCGTGAGCCAACGGTCATTCTTCTCATTTTCATCAAGACACTAAAACGCATGGAGAGGAACGTAGTACAATATTATTGATTTATTAAGCTGTCACAATGTAAGTCTATTGTTGGTATTAAACCTTACTACTGTTACTCCTGTCTGGGTTACGTGACGAAAATATGCATTAACAATAACAGCATAAAGATTGATAGTCAGCCCTGTGTAGGCTGGCTATATACCATGTCGTCCAGAATGGTGGTCACGTGGTTTTATAACGGACGTGCAAACCCCATTCGAGTTTTGTTTGTTGTTTGTTTGTTGTTTTATGTCCTAGCAATATCTAAGGTTATATCAGGATGGGTACTGACTTTTGACAGTCCACATTCATGGCGACTTTATAGTGCTGCCCCACTGGGAGACCAGGCCACAAGCACCATGACCTGATATCCCACTCAGTCACATTATCCTGACACTGAACCAACCATTCCTTGCCCTAGCCTAATAATGTTGTGCACCTGTCTAGGAAGCGACAAGTATCAATTTTTAAGTCATTGGTTTGACTCGACCAGGGTTCAAACCCACAAACTCATGGGTTCGGAGACCCCATCTCCCAAAACAGGAGACGAAACTCAACTCATTTGGCCATCTCGTCTGGTCTAAACCCCAGTTGAAGAGACCTCTGCAGCCCACGGGTAAAATCGCTTGTTGTGGTTTTGGCTTTCTAGCAACATCATATGCTATATCGGGACACACTGACTTGTGCCAGTGCGCACTCATGACGGCGTTATAGTGCTACCAGGATAGACTACCACGCTACCAGCACCAGGACGTCTTACTAATACTATCGTTCTCAGTCACATTACCTTGACACTGACCCAACCAGTCCCTGCCCTCTACATCATAAGGTAGCGACAAATTACCAATTTTTGAAGTCTTTCGGTTTGACTCGGCCGGGAATTGATCCCGCGACCTCGCAAACTGGAAGCGATCGCCCCCGTTCAACCAGGTAGGCCATTCCTTCGGGTCACGTGGTGTCGTGATGGAGCCTCAGACGCGGGCAGTGCTGCGGGCCGTGGTGGTGGTGGTGGGTGGTGGTGGTTGGTGGTTGGTGGTTGGTGGTTGGTGGTGTGTGGTTGGTGGTGGTGTGTGGTGGTGGTGGTGGTGGTGGTTGGTGGTGGTGGGTGGTGGTGGGGGGTGGGGGTGCAGGAGGCGGGGGGGGGGGGGGGGGGGGGGGGGGGGGGACTGAAGGCGGCCTGGTTAATGGTTGTGGTGACAGGGCAGACTCAGGTTTGCGGGAAATGAGCTGTCTGCCTGACAGGCCCCACCCACCCTGCAGCAGGCACCATGTCGGCAGCCAGGTATCTAGACACACACCACACACACACCTAGCCACACATGAGACATGCATGTACACAGATTATATATACATTATATATATACATACATATACATACATATATATAGATTAGTTAGACGAATCTTACCTGGGTATAGATGATGGATAACTATTGTTTTACCGAGGTAGGAGCCTCGGATAGACGTGGGCGAGGGAGAAGGAAGCACATCCGGGTCCAGCAATCTTTACCTACTAATTCAGGATAAAAAATGATTCTAATAAACAAAAACTATAGTCATCTGACCTTTTCTTGGTACAAGTTATTGAATAGACATGGAAGGGCGTGGTGGGTGGGCCCTCGCCCACGTCTATCCGACGCTCCTACCTCGGTAAAACAATAGTTATCCATCATCTATACCCAGGTAAGATTCGTCTAACTAATCTATTTTACCTCGGTATACCGCCTCTGGCTAGCCGCAGGCTAGGTAGACCTTTACGTAATATCATTTTTATCCTGATATTCCTGTTTGTTATTATTTATTCTAATTATTATAGTGCTATTCATGTATGTAGTGTACAATTGGTATGACAATAAAGCGAAAATGTTGACTTTGTCTCACCTTTGTCTTTAGTTGGTGAGTAATCTCTGTGCGATTGGTTGAGGCTTTTCTAGTCGCTTGTGATAATGTTTTGCAAACGATCTAGCGGTTTTCCATCCTGCGTGAGCCAGGATCCGTTTCACGGAGATGCCCAGTAATCTGGCCTTAGAGACCATCGCTCCACGTGTAGAGTGCGATGTATATCTGCTTGTGTTGACTCCTGATAGTTTCAACACCGTCATGGTCCATCTGGCGAGGGTGTCCCTCGAAATACCCTTGTGTGGCTTAATAAAGCTCACCAAAAGCTGCCTTGAGTTTCTTAATGTTCTTGTCTTGGATATATATGTCCGTATTGCGGAGACTACACATAACTTGCGATCCTCTGTGAAACTAGTGACACTGATTGTCGACAGGGGATCACCTAAACGATTTGATTTCAACAAAGTTGTTAAATCAAACGTTGCTTCCTTGTTATCAATTTCAAGACCATTGAGCGACAGGGCGACTATAGTTTGGCCCCTGTGTCCTGTCACCAGCAGAAGAAGCAATGCTACTTTGAACCCTAATAGTTTAATGTCCAGGAACTTATTCTCTGGCCATTGTTTGAAGAGTTTAAAAACAAGAGATACATCTCAAAACCTATTATATCTGGGTTTGGGAGGGTTCCTCTGATAAATTGATCGTACGATCCAGCAAATAACATGGTGTTTTCCCATTGTTTGTCCGTTAATCCTAGGTAGGATTATTGATAGCGCACATCTGGCTGCATTGATAGCGCCGTAACCTAAACCTTCGTCTTCTAAGAGACGTAGAAATCGTCCTACCTGGGATACTGTCGGGTTCATTGGCTTAACTTTCTTAAGTAAGCAATATATGCCCCATTTCTTTAAATAGGTTGTATACATTTTCACTGTTCCCTTCCTCCACGCGTGAGATACCAACCGTTGTTGTGTTATCTTGTCTAAGCCGAATTGTTCCAAGTACTTGTTTAAAAAAGGAATGCTACCAAAGGAGTCGTCGACATGTTTCCGTGGCGCGCTAATGGTCCCTGATGCTTCAGGTTTCCTCGGTATCTTGGGAAGCGTAGGCTGCTTTTGGCCGTTGAGACTAGTCTGGCTAGCCTCGGTTGAGTGTCCTATTCGGGGACGATGAGGATGGCTGTGTTTTGTCCATTTGTATCTTTCTGGCGGCTTTGCTAATAATGGTAAAAGGGGGAAAAATGTAAAAGAAATGATGTTGCCAATTTAGTGAGAAGGCATCTATGTGCCATGCATTTGGTTCGGGGTGCCACGAAACATATTTGTCCAGTTTAAAGTTATTACGTGAAGCAAATAAATCTATATCCGGCAAACCCCATGTGGCACAGATTTCTTTGAAAATTGATCCGTTTAGTGACCACTCTAAGTGGTCATAGAATTGGCGACTCATCATGTCTGCTAGAATATTTTGCGTACCGGGTCTGTGTGTTATTGTTAACCATACCTTAAACTTTTGAGCCCAATTCCAAATGAGGAGTGCCATTTCGTTACACTGTATTGATTTTGTACCGCCCATATTTCTGACATAAGCCATCGCTGTGGTGTTATCCGTAAGGATACGTACATTATGTTTCGGTACTTTAACAAGGCTTGTTAAACCTAAGTAAATAGCTCTTAATTCTAAAACATTAATATGATCAGAAATTTCAGATTCTAGCCATCTTCCTCCTGTTGCTACATCATTGCGATGTGCCCCCCAACCTTGCAGTGACGCGTCAGTTGTAACTGTAGTGTTGGGTTCACCCATTCTAATGGGATTGGGAGACTTATCAAAGTGACTTAGCCACCAAGTAATGTCGGCTAGTCCGTTTTCAGAAATAAACATTTTCTTTTCAAAATTACCCTTTGCTCTGGCCAAAGCTAGATTTTTATCAATTTCCAGGGACTTAACGTGTGCGCCGCCATATAAAATAGCGGGGGTGTACGAAATCATTATACCGATTAAAACTGCCACCTCTCTTATCTTTGGCCTAGATGTGTCTAACAGCTGTATCGCTGTGTCCCGAAACTTATCTTTCTTTTGCTGTGTAAGTGACACGGTCATAGCCGTTGTGTTTAAAATGAAACCTAGACACTTAAGCTCCTTAGTAGGAGAAAAAACGGATTTCTTATCATGTATGAAAAAACCCAACTTTGAAAAAAGTTGACATAAATCTTGAACGGCGAGCTCACATTGTGTGAAAGATTGTCCCATAATGAAAGAATCATCAATGTATGGAAACATGCAATGACCAAGTTTTGCCATTCCTGAAAAAACTGGTTTCAATAATTTAGTAAAAAGGCGTGGTGCACACGTCAAACCATTTGGTAGGCAGGTAAATTCAAAAAGTTGCCCATTCCAGACAAATCTTAAATATTTGCGATCTAATTCCTGAATAGGTACGGTATAGTACGCATCTCGTAAATCTACACTCGCTAGCCAACAATCTGGGGTAATCAAATCTCGAGCGGTTTCTAAGGAAAACATTTTGAAATGTTGGTATTCAATGATTTCATTTAATTTAGTTAAATCTAAGATCATTCTTATGGTCCCATCGGGTTTAGGTGTGGAGAAAATATTTGAAATGAATTCACCTTTAGTATGTTTTACTCTTTTGATAATGCCTTTGGCTTCAAAAATAATTACTTGTTCATTAAGTTTAACTCTTTCTTCCGAATTGAATTTATATCGAAAAGGTGCTCTTTTCTGGACAGGTAATTGTGTGAAAGGAATTTTAATGCCTTTAATTATTCCAAGAACCTCTGGGTTTGTAGTTATTTCTTGCCATTGATGTAAATAATTAGCAATGTTGCCAGCTTTAAACTTGCTTACGTAAGTTTGTGTTTCCTCGGTGACCATTTCAGGGCCAGGAGGCTGAATTGTTTGTGTGGCGTTTTCTACTTGTTCCCTCGACTTGGGGAACTGTGGTTTGGGAACAAAATCCCTTCTGTAACCGCGGTTGTCGTTCCAGTTTGAGGGTTGTCTGTCGCCTCGCCCTCTTCCCCTCTGGCTGTATCCGAAGGATGGTCCGCCCCTGAATGGCCTTCCTCCTCTTCTGTAGCGAAAATCCGTCCGGGTTCGCCTGAACCCGAGGGGGTTTTGGAACTTACGGCCTTTCTGTTCCGTGTTCTTGGCACTCTTATTGTCTACTTCTACTTGTTTGTAAAGGTAGGCGAGCTGACCCGCGAACATTTTGGACTTGTCCAGAGGTTTGCCTTTGATGGGGGTTGGTCCCGAATACACAGTGTATTCCTTGCCGTCATTATCCGTCACTTTCTTTGACCTGGCGACTTCTTTCCCAGCGTCTGTAGTGATGGATTTGAACACGTTTTCGAACCTGCGATGCGTCATGTAGTTGCTCGCCGCAGTGAGCAAGGCAATGCCCCTGTCCATGACTCGGGCCAAAGACGAGAACTTATTCTCGGTTTGCATGCGGTTAGCGACCGGGATAATCGAAGTCAAAGACCCCAAAACTGCCTTATGGATTAAACATAGGGCAGTTTCGTAGCGGCGACGTTCGTCTGAAAGATGGATGCCAGCATCCATCTCCTTACTAACCGTTGCGGGGATATCTTTGATCCCGGAAATCTGTTCGGTTAATTTGTTAATGACCTCAGCCGGTTTGAAGGTGGTAAAGTGGCCATTAACAGTTTTTCTCATCATGGTTGTAGTACGAACCTTCTTTGCCTTCTTTTTGGTAATTTTCTTACCGACCTTAGCGCCTATTTTGGCGTAAACCCCAGCGCGTTCCGTGTCGGAATCTGAGTCTGTGGATGACGAGTCATCTGACGAGTCCGAGGACGAGTCTTTCTTCTTCTTTTTCTTAGATTTCTTGGCTCTTTTAGCGTTAGACTCCTTGGTGAATTCATCACCCGAGCTGCTCACTGTGCGGCGTTTCTTGCTGCGCGCTTTCAGTTTCGTAACCTCAGTGGCCGAAAGCGTATCTTCCCAATCCTCATCAGGGATTTGGGAAGGGCCCGAAAAGGAATGAGCCTGGAATTGTCGCATCTTTTCTTCCATCATTTGTGCCATCTTTTCCTCCCAACCTTTAGGTTGAGGTGGTTGGTCACTGTCCCGGTCGGACGTCTGGGCCCCGGGCTGTGGGGACGGCGGAGTCGTAGCAGCTAGTGACGAATCGTAATCCGGAGGGGCAATGCCCACGGCTGCCGCGGGCGGCTTATTCCGCCGAGTGGCCATCGGTTTCTGTAACGACAAATGGGTGTTACTTAAACCGGCATCATCTCAACTACACAATGTGTGAACCAGTAAACTGGTTTGAGGTATAAGGTACAGAGCTACGTGTATTACAACGTTTCAGTACAGGCGTGAAGCTAAAGTTTGCCGTAGGTGCATGGTAACGAAACCAACCAAACGGGGGGAGTCGATCCTTAGATCGCCCACTCTCTCTGTTCCGTACACTTCTCCCACCCGCGGCTACAATGCCAGCAAGTTGGAGAAAATATTACGAAACTCGGAGGTTCGCCTTAAAACCGGTCTGGGGTGTCTATAAAAGACACCCAGAAGCATCCCCAACATCATCCTCTATTAGGATCCGGGAGAATTTTCTTAGGAAATGAGTAACTCGGGTTACCATTTCTCCCTGTCTCAAAAACAGGTTTCGATAGAACAAAGGACTATCGGTTTCGTTCGTGCCAGCGGCACCCAGTGTTCTATCCTCAAGTTAAAAAACACGTACAAAGTCCAAAAGGGACCTGAGAAAGTTCTGAACTTTCATAATGTGATGCTATAATGCATCATACACAATTCAAACTAAGTTTCCATTACTTACTGCGTGAATAAGTAGTCTTAGTAGATAAATCCTGTTGGAGCAACTCACAAACGTCCTCCCGTTGTGAGTCACTTATGCTAATTGCTGCTGGACCCGGAAATGCTTCCTTCTCCCTAGCCTGCGGCTAGCCAGAGGCGGTATACTGAGGTAAAATATATATATATATACATGTATACATACATATATATAGATTTATTTTTCTTTGTTGGAGTTTTACGTCCTGGCAACATCTAAGGTCATATCAGGAAGGGTAATGACTTGTGACAGTGTGCACTCATGGCCGAGTTTATAATGCAGCCCCACCGGGAGACCAGGCCACCAGCACCATGACCCAATATCCAACACAGTCACATTAACCAGATACTGTGCTAACCAGTCCTTGTCCTATCCTATTAATGCCGAGCGCAAGCTAGGAAGCGACAAGTATAAATTTGATCAAATATAAGTCATTGGTTTGACTCGGCAGGGATCTTAGCTTCCGACCTTCCGCACGGGAAACCTGCGCTTTACCGTCTCGACCAGCGTCCGGTATGTGCATGTGTGTATGTGTATGTTTGCGTGTGCGCGCGTGTATGAGTGTGTGCGCGTGTGTGCGCGCGTCTGCATGTGTGTGTGTACGAGGAAGGGAGGGGAGGTACTAAATACCACAGCTGGACATTTTGCTACGCCTCGTTGCTGTGACCATGTTTTCGGTGAAGTGGTGAAGTGGAGGCAAAGAACCCACAACTCCCCAATCCATCTGGTACCAGAGAGTAGGCTAATGTGATAACCTCTCCTATCCCAAATCTAATCTCACCACAACGGTGTTCCCCCCACCTCCGGACAACTGAATCATAACCAGGTTCCCTGACGAAGACCCTCCCCAACCCTTCCTGCCATTCCCCTCCCCCCCCCCACACACACTAACCCCCCCCCCCCCCCACCCCCCAACTCCCTACCCCCCCTCAACACACACACATACTGTAACGAGTCTGTTCCTGGTGACATCAGATGTTGCTAGGATGCAAAACGCCATTTATTCAAGCTACAGACACATCTAATGTAGCAACAGCATATACATATCATTCAGGGAAGAAACATTTGTAATTAATACACGCGGACATAGATGATTGATACTAAATAATAGAGTGCCACATAGGTAAATAGATAGAGATAGAGATAGAGAGTTAGATAGAGAGACGGATGGCTAGATAGATAGATAGATAGATAGATAGATAGATAGATAGATAGATAGATAGATGGTTGGTTGGTGGAGCTTTACATCTTGGCAACATCTAAGGTCATATCAGGACAGGTACCGAATTGTGACAGTGCACACTCATGGTGACTATATAGTGCTGCCCCACTGGCAAATCAGGCCAGCAGCACCATGACCTGATCAGTCACATTACCCTGATGGCAAATCAGGCCAGCAGCACCATGACCTGATATCCCACTCAGTCACATTACCCTGACACTGAGCTAACGAGTCCTCGCCCTATCCTATCAATGCCAAGCGCCAGGATAGGAAACGACAAGTATCAATTTTATAAGTCATTGTTTGACTCGAGCGGGAACCAAACTCCCGTTCTACCGATTCGGCCAGCGCGCCCAGTCAGATAGATAGATAGATAGATAGATAGATAGATAGATAGATAGATAGATAGATAGATAGATAGATAGATAGATATGACTTCCATCCCGTGGTGTTAATTTTAATTGATTCTAATTTGCATAACTTGCTTGCCACGTGAAAGAATTATACGGCTGGCGTACTACTACTAGTCCGTTAAATAACCTTGAAAAGCAATACCTCAAGATTCAAGGTCAGGTCTGAGGGGAATAGGGGGCTGAACGTCCCAAGCCTCATCAGGGAACACTTCCTGATAATAAAACATTTTCTCTTCCAGTCTCCCTTTCCCAGCTTATCTCTTGTATGTGTCTCTGTCGTCCTGTGTCGGTCCCTGGCTCTCTTATCACTAGCACATTTCAATGACTTAAAAATGTATACTTGTCGCTTCCTAGGCAAGCGCTTGGCATTATTAGGATAGGGCAAGGACTGGTTGGCTTAGTGTGACTGAGTGTGATATCAGGTGATGGTGCTGGTGGCCTGGTCTCTCAGTGGGGCAGCATTATAAAGTCACCGTGAGTGTGCAGTCACAAGTCGGTACTCGTCCTGATATGACCTTAAATGTTGCCAGGAGGTAAAACTCTAACAAGAAACCAATCTTCTCTCACCCATCCTGATACGATCGTAGCTGATGCTTGTAAAATACCAACCAACAAACTTTTGCTGGTTCCCAGCCTATTGCTTACGGGGTCCGTACACATGCGAAGATATGGAACTCAAGGCTATTTCAAGGCTTTTCAAGGCTGTTTTCATAGGAAGACAAGACTAGTTTCATTTGGATTTAAGGAAAAAACAAAACAATGGTGAATGGCAATTTCAGACTAATTTAGATCAGTGGAGACAAGTTTAATGGAATTCAAGGCTTTTCAAGACTAACTACTCAAAATAGGTTAAATTTCAGGGCTTTTCAAAGCCTTGGAATGTGGCAAATGAAGTTCAAGACTTTTCAAGCGCCTATCCCTATTCATTTCCCGGTCTCTGTTTCTCTTGCCATCTCTCCCCGTCTCCCTCGTCCCTTAACTATCATTTTCCTGTATTATTACATTCGTTGATTAAACTGGGAGAAATTTCAATCACATTTCAATCGTGGCCGATTGGTCTTCCTCATTCCACTGATCTTTTCCCAATCCCAGGAATGCCAAGTGCCAGACTAGGTAGCTAGATGTGTCAATTGTTAAGGCATTGGTTTGACTCGGCCGGATTTGAACCAAACGGGTTCGAATCCCACGACCAGCCATGCGAGAAGCGGGCGTATTTCCGCAAAAACTCCCTCATCCCCCACCGCACTCCGATAGAGGGTATTCACGTGATGTCATCAAACGGAAGTGCGCCCATTGTGGCGATATCAACTAGTAAACAACCTGAAAATGCATTGAGTTTGCCGGTACATGCAGTGCAAAACGTCTATTTTATTCAAAATTAATAGAAATACAGACCCCAAACCATATAAATTTAATATAATCTTTTGTTGAATATGTTTTCTATATGTGTACCATGCGGTTTGTTTCTAAGGGGTGTGGTTTTAGAGATATTTCACATTTTCTGTATGAAGAGTGCTCACGACCATTGACAATGCATTGAGTTTGCCGGTACGCGCAGTGCAAAACGTCTATTTGATTCAAAATTAATAGAAATGCAGAACCCTAACCTTATCAATTTAATATAATCTGTTTGTTGAATGTGTTTTCTATATGTATTCCAATCAGTATGTTTCTAGGTGGTGTGGTGTTAGAGATATTTCAGTTTTTCTGTATGAAGATTGCTCACTGCCATTGACAATGCATTGAGTTAGTTGGGTTTGTTATTGTGGTTGTATCGCCACAATGGCCACACTTCCGTTTAGCGTGATGTCAGTGCATACCCTCTATAGGAATAGCATTTTCAGGGAATCACGGTAAAATAGCAGAAGTCAGGTTTCAACTCTGCTTGTTGTGACTATGTTGTGGCTCATGCCTAACTTTCTTGCTTGGGTTGTTATGTTCTATCAACATCTAAGGTCATATAAGAATGAGATTCAAATTGCTGTCATATATTGTTTGTTGGGGTTTTACATCCTAGCAACATCTATGGTCATAACAGGATGGGGATGTCCTAGATATATATTGCCATTTGGTGAATGTTAATCGTTGAATACCAAAAAATGGCGGAAATCCATGAAATCGCGGAGACATTTCATCCCTATAGCTGTGTAACAGAGAGGAGGAGGGGAGGGTGGGGGTGCTAAATGTGTTGCCAGGCCCCACGCAGCAGCAGGATGTAATCTAGCCGGGCTGAAGAACATGGGCCTTGGTGGCCAGCTGCATCAGATGCAATTGCACTGTCTGGACAGAATCACAACGAGGCTATTTGATTACATTAGGTGCCACTGCATCGCTTCAAGTTCAAGGTTAAACATTTGGAGCACATATTTCCTTGTTTAATGTTTGCCAACACATGAGAGCAACCTCATCCCTACCCCTCAATGAGACCAGGTGGAATGGCCGAATGAGTTAATAGTCGGTCTCCCCGTTTTTGTTGATCGTGGGATCAGAACCCATGGGTTAGAATACTGGTCACGTCAAACCAATGACTTAAAATTAATAGTTGTCGCTTCCTAGCCAGGCGCTCGGCATTATTAGCATAGGGCAACGATTGGTTGGCTCAGTGTCAGGATAATGTGACTGAGTGCTGGTCATGGTGCTGGTGGCCTGGTCTCCCAGTGGGGAAGCTCTATAAAGTCGCCATGATGTGCGCACTGTCATAAGTCGGTACCCGTCCTGATATTACCTTAGATGTTGCCAGGACGTAAAACTCAAACAACCAACTAACCGACCACCAATATCACACACACACATACACACACACATACATACACACTCAATGTCACACACGGTGCTGCACATTGACACAGGATAAAGTGACAAACACACATAAACAAAAATAATATAATAATGACACATGGTAGCGCATACTGACTGATACATGCACGCACACAGTGATGTTGACAGTGATAGAGTAACACCAACATGGACACAACACACATACAGTGGCAGAGAGAGGAAACTACACAAATACAAATGACATCAACAGTGACCGTGAGAGAAAAGCACTCACATGCACACAGCACCAATCGGGACAGTGGCAGCAAAGCACACACATACAGATAACACCAATCGTGACAGTGACAGCAAAACACAGATATACACATGACACCAACAGTGAATCACACACACACAGACACAACACCAAAAGTGACAGCAAGGCACACACATACACGCAATGCCAATCGTGACAGTGACAGCAAAACACAGATATACACACGATACCAACAGTGATAGCAAAGCACACACATACACACAACACCAATCATGACAGTGACAGCAAAGCATACACACGATGCAAACAGTGACAGCAAAGCACACACAATACCAACAGTGACAGCAAAGCATGTATATTGACAAAACACCAGCACTATGACAGTGATAGGTAAGCACACGCATGCGCACTCAACACCAACACAGTGACAATAACATTAACAGTGACAATAACAGTGACAGTGACAGGAAAACACAGCCATCTACAAAGCACACTAAACACGGCGATAGGGACGGGAAAGCCTCCACCGACACCCTCACAGACACAACTGCTGAAGTCAGCACTTTGTGGGTTTGCGGGATCCTTCCGCCAACAGCTACATAGGGCACGCCGGTGTCATGGTATAAAACCCCGGCCCGATTGCAGCCCCTGCCGTGGCTTCTGCACATGCGCAGAGTTTGTAAACAGGCGCAGCTCGGCTGCAGAATGAATACACACTGCCAGTGTCTATTAAAGATTAATAGAAATGCACAACCCTAACCGTATAAATTTAATATAATCTATCCGTCGAATATGTTTTCTATATGTGTACCAAGCAGCTTGTTTCTAAGTGGTGTAGCTTTAGAGATATTTCACTTTTTCTGTATGAAGATTGCACTGACACTCAGAATATCCCAACTTTCACTATTATCTCTGTTTTTAATACTTTCAGCATAAATTGCTCTTAGGTTACATTAAATACTTCAGATCTTCCTCTTCAATCGCGCATTAAGATATTTTTAATCGATCCAATGAAAGCTTTTAAATTTATTTTACAAAAATAAATGCTTAGTCAACTGTCTTCACGGCAGGGGCTGCGATATGGCCGGGGTTTTATACCATGACACCGGAACGGTGTTGCTTTTCATTTGTCGCTCTTCAGGAAATGAATAAATATGTAAATGCGTTCAGAGAGAATGTGGATTGTGTGCATGTCAAATGGGCATTGTCCCGCATCATCAACAAATTATCATGAGGAATTCAAAAACGAGAAATTGTTAGCAACACACTGGCTTTAATAACAACGAGGATGCCACTGCTCTTCCTGCTGCTGCTGCTGCTTCTGCTGCTGCTGCTGCTGCTGCTGCTGCTGCTGCGGCTGCTTCTGCTGCTGTCGATGTTTGTTTGTTGTTGTTTTACGTCCTAGCAACATCTAAGGTCATATCAGGACGGGTACCGACTTGTGACAGTGCGCACTCATGGCAACTTTATAGTGCTGTCCCACTGGGAACCAGCGCCGGCACCATGACCTGGTATCCACTCAGTCACATTATCCTGACACTGAGCACCACCAGTGCATGCCCTATCCTAATAATGCCGAGCGCCTGGCTAGGAAGCGACAAGTATCAATTTTAAAGTCATTGGTTTGACTCGACCGGGACTCGAACCCACGACCCCACGATCTACCAGCATGGGAGACGGACGCTCTAACTCATTCGGCCATCCCATCTGTCGATGTTGCTGCTTCTGCTTCAACCTCTGCTGCTTCTGCTGCTCTTGATGTAGTTTGTTGGGGTTCTACATCGCGGCTAAGCTCCTACCAGGACGGGTACCGACCTGTGATAGCGCGTACTCATTGCAACTGTATAGTGTTGCTACACTGAAGACTGAGTCGATGGCACGATATCCCACTCAGTCACAGTATGCTGGTCATTGCACTATCCTAGTAATGCCGAGCGCCGGTCTTTGTAGTAACACGTATCAATTATATAAGTCCCTGATTTGAGTCAGCTGGGATTCGAACCCCCGACTTCCCGCTCGGGAAGCCAACCAGTGCTTATTTTACCGACTCGGCCCTCCCGTCCGGTGATAATGATAGTGTTGTTGGTGGTGGTGATGGTGATGGTGATGATGATGATGATGATGATGATGACCCCGATGATGATAACATTAACAATCATGAACATAATCCACAATAATTTGTAGATACTTTAACAATTCATTCTGTATGAAACATAACTGGATTGGTCTAATCGTTCGGACCGATTACAATATTGTAAATGTGTTCATAGCATCACTTTGGATTCTGTGATAATTGTCGGCGAATTTGTTGGGTCGGCGAATTGTTGGGTCGACGAATTGTTGGGTCGGTGAGGTGAATTGTTAGGTAAGCGAACTGTTGGATCGACGAATTGTTGGGTCGACGACTTGTTGGGTCGACGACTTGTTAGGTCGGCGAATTGTTGGGTCGGCGAATTGTTGGGTCGGCGAATTATTGGGTCGGCGAATTGTTGGGTCGGCGAGTTGTTGGGTCGGTGAATTGTCGGTTCGACTCGGCGGGCCCTTGGGGCTGGCAAACGGATCTGTTGAGTCGAGTCAGCGCTATCACGCACAGCAGGGGGCCCACGTACTAACAGTTCACCGGACTATTGATTTACCAAATCCCTAGAAACTCTTCATTGACACCATACAACTACATGAGATGGCCGAGTGGGTACCGAGCCTGATTTCAGTCCGGGAGGTCGTGGGATCAATTCCCTGCTGAATCAAAACACGGACCTCACGAAATCGGTGCCTGCCATTCGTGACCTTGCCTGGTGTTCGGCATTACTC
Organism: Branchipolynoe longqiensis; assembly: GCA_030323885.1. Taxonomy (NCBI): domain Eukaryota; kingdom Metazoa; phylum Annelida; class Polychaeta; order Phyllodocida; family Polynoidae; genus Branchipolynoe; species Branchipolynoe longqiensis. The sequence goes on along the minus strand of CM059199.1, from coordinate 48,401,327 downwards.
GGGTAGCAATGGTTGGCTCATTAACAGGAGAGTGCGCCTGAGTGGGATATAAGGTCATGATGGCAGCCAGTTGCATGGTATCCCAGAGCAGCTGCACTGGAAAGTCGCCATGTGTGCGGACTGTCACAAGTGTTTGTTTGTTGTTGTTTTACATCCTAGCAACATCTAAGGTCATATCAGGACGGGTACCGACTTGTGACAGTGCGCACTCATGGTGACTTTATAGTGCTGCTCCACTGGGAAATCAGGCTGCCGGCACCATGACCCGATGTCCCACTCAGTCACATTATCCTGACGCTGAGCTAACCAGTCCTTGCCCTATCCTATTAATGCCGAGTGCCAGGCTAGGAAGCGACAAGTACCAATTTTAAAGTCATTGGTTTGACTCGACCGGGAACCAAACTCCCGACCTTCCACAAGCGAGGCCCACGCTCTACCGATTAGGCCACTGCGCCCGGTCTGTCACAAGTGAGTACATCTCCTGACATCTCAGATGTAAATGTAAAGTACCACTCACATTAGGCTTGGGACCACTTTGCGACCGCTTATGAAGAAGAAAACCCAAAACAAAAAAAAAACCACATAGGTCGCCAACCTCCTTGCAACCAAAGCACACACAAAACGGGAGGGGGCAGGGGGGGGAGGGGGGGAAGAGTTGACTGCTGCCGAAGACCAGGGAGAACAGGATGGTAAGGTCATAGGTTCTATCCCGGGCCGAGTCAAACCGTTGACGTACACAATTAATCATACTTGTCATTACCTAACCTGACGCTTGGCATACTAGTGTAGGGCATCGGCTGGCTTGTTCAATATCAGGATAATGTGTCCGAGTGGGATATCGGGTGAAGGTGCCGCCAGCGCGGTATGAGGCAGCAATCACTATAAATCCGCTATAATTGTGCTCTGCCACCAGTCGGTGATTACCCTGATGTAACTATATATGTTGCTAGGAGGTAACTCCAACCTCCAACCTCCACCCTCCCAACCACTACCACCACTACCACCACTACCACCACTACCACCACTACCACCACTACCACCACTACCACCACTACCACCACTACCACCACTACCACCACTACCACCACTACCACCACTACCACGACAACCACTACCACCACTACCACCACTACCACCACTACCACCACTACCACCACTACCACCACTACCACCACCACCACCACCACCAGCACCACCACCACATCACCACACTTGCTATCCGGACCACACTTCGTCCACACCTCTCTCTATCTCCTCTCCGCTGGCCTTGCTCCTTCCTCCCTTGATATGTCTGAAAAGAGTTCCAGGAGGGGGAGCCCACCAGCATTTCACTTTCTACTCTTACTCTGTCTGTGTCTTTGGCTCGCTGGATGGTCGCCATAGAGCAAATAGTCACGGTCCTTTGACTCAACTCTCTTCATTTCTCTTTCCTAGACTCTACCCTTTTTTCTTTCTCCCAGGCATACTTTTCCCCCTGACCAAGGGAGTTGTGTGCTTGGGTGGGGCCCTTTACCTTTAGGTTTCTCTCGCTTTCTGCTTGTTCCTGGAACCGCTGGACCCATCTCTACCCGCCCTTCCTCGGAAACCCTTGCTGCTGTCTGCTGGATACAAGTGCTGTGCTACCGCCGGACCGGAGATTCTGGACCACCCCAACGACTCGTCGTTTAATCGTTGTAAAGACATCCCCCAGCTTCTACAACCGTCCCACCAGAAGATTATTCTTCAACCAAAGATTGGGCCGATTTATCGGAGCCTCTCTATAATGTTGCAGTTCTGCAACCGGTAACCGTCATAAGTTTACAAACAACCCAGTATCTATCTCTCACCCAATCAAAGCAAGCCATCAACAAACAGTCAGTAGGCACGGTTGCCGAACCCGTAGAGCGCTGGCCTCGCATATTGGAGATGGGGAGCTCAGTTCCCGGTCGAGTCAAACCAGTGACTTATAAAATTGATACTTGTTTCCTAACCTGGCGCTCAGCATTAATACGATAGGGCAAGGACTGGTTAGTTCAGTGTCAGGATAATGTGACTGAGTGGCATATCGGGTCATGGTGCTGGCACCTGCTTTCCCATTGGGGTAGCACTATAAAGTCACCATGAGTGCACACTGTCACAAGTCGTTACCTGTCCTGATTTGACCTTAGATGTTGCCAGGACGTAAAACTCCAACAAACAACAACAATATATAAAGTCACCAAAGTGTGCACTGTCACAAGTCGGTACCCGTCCTGTTATGACCTTACATGTTGCCAGGAGGTAAAACTCCAACAACCAACCAACAGTCAGCGAGCACGGGCATAGAAACGCCTGCGCAGAGCTGGCCGTAAACAAGACGCTAATTGCCACATCCGCCAAACGGCGGGCGCTCATAACGTCACGTGACCCCGTTCACCGCGTCACGTGACGTGCGGCGCGCGTGAGTGACGTCAGAACTCGACTATGGGTGCGGGTGCCACGAGGCAGACAAGGCGGGATTGGTGTTGTCTGCGTTGACTAATTGTAGTCTGCTTTAGATTAAATGTCGTCTGCTATCTGGTATGCTTCCACTGAATTTAAGTGGGATACGGGTTGATTAAAGCCTCAAGCCCCTGTCACACATCACCGGATTGAGCAACGGACAGAATTGTCTAGTCCAGGCATCATAGGTATCAAAATGTATTAAAATGTGTCAAAATGTTGCGATATCGGGTCTAAGGCTGTTGGACGAATGGACATGAAACGGACATGAAACGCACATGAAATGGACATGAAACGCACATGAACGGATAGCCAACGGACGAAACAAACTCAAACCGGGCAAGAACCGTAGACGTCAATCCGTTTTGTGCATGTTCAAAACTGGGACGGACACAACCCGGACGATGAACAGACTTTGTTCAGCTTCTTTCCGTTTCCTCCAATCCAGTGATGTGTGACAGGGGCTCTAGTGACAACAAAGCTGTGTTTGTCATCAGTGGGCAATGCTAAGTACTACTGCTGCATGCAACACAGGGGATTTCTGTTGTTGTTGATGTTGTTGTTGACGTGGTATTGCTGCTGTTAGTATAATCGCTGGAGATAATAATAATAATAATAACAACTACTCCAACAAAAAGAAATGAATTCAGGAAAGGGAAAGGAAATTCTCCCATCGAGAGAGTTGTTGCTGTGTTGTTAGCGCTGTTGTTGTGTTATTAGTTATGTTTGTTTGTTTGTTGTTGTTTTACGTCCTAGCAACTTCTATGGTGATTTTATCATTATTATGTCTATTGTTTTAGCATGTGTATGGCTAAGCCTGGCTATACATTGTTAGGATAATTATATTATGATCAGTATTACTATTACATTATACACATGACCATTGTACAACCATTGGAGACATATGGTATGGTGCACACTTACAGTTTCAAGCCATTATGTTCCATCGATCTATTTATCTATATATCT
>CM059199.1:48320860-48397400 GCA_030323885.1 Branchipolynoe longqiensis | reverse complement strand
ATATATTGGCGTTTGTTTTAATGGTCCCCAGACCCACAAAAATTTCACTATATTTCTTTACCCGATCATTTGCGTCCTCGGTGACCTTTTGTAGTTTGTCTGTCGCCGCACGCACTGATTTCTGACGCCCGGACTGCAGCTGTTTTCTGACGCCCGGACTGCAGCTGTTGTGTCCTCCCACGCTTGACTCCAACTCGGTGTCCTCGTCTGATGAGCTGCAGTTGAAAGCAGGCGTCCTTTCCCAGGATCGGCGTCCCAACTTCTGTAACTTGAAAGCACATGTCGATTCCATCTATCGTCGTGTGTACTTCCCCTTCGGGTATGATGCGCTGTCCTGAGTACGTTACCAGGATACTTGTTGACGGGTGAAGGACAGTGTTCTGCAGTTTTAAATACACGCTCTTCGGTATTATGTTTGCTTGTGAGCCTGTGTCGAGTTTGAAGCTCACATGCTTATCTTCTAGTAGAATTGTTGTAAACCATAACTGTTTTTTTTCATCTTCATGAACTGATACTTCCCCAATGTACAGTTTGTCCCTGTCACTGTCAGGGTCTTCATTTGGCACCTCTTGCTGTATGTTGTCTACTTCTACTTCACCCACATAAGACCTGTTACTGTTTCTTGCTCTGCACACTTTTTGAAAATGTCCAATTTTCTTGAAGTGTAGGCAGGGCTTATCTCGGACGGGACATTGGTTTGGGGCGGGGTAGTATCCGCACTTGTTGCACTGTATTTTCTGGGTGCTCGGCTGAGTGTATCTTGGCGAGCGCTCTGTCCGACCACGTGGCGCACCTGACCCGTACCGAGACTGGTTGGTACTTACTGCAGGGCGTTTTCTTATAAAATCGACACAATCACTGCTGCTGCTTGCTGACTATTTTCTTTCAACCGACACATATCTCGACACTGGTCCAACGTGAGATTAGGTGTTTGCAAAAGTCTGTCACACAGCTTGTGGTCCCTCACACCACCACACACCAACCTGTCACACAACATCGAATCCTCCAAGCTACCATAGTCACACAGGTGTATTCGGTGCTGTAATTCGCGCATGTACGTGTCCATACTTTCTGTCGTTTGGTTGTACGAATTAAACTTGTACCTGATGACTGTCACATTAGTGTGCCCCGTGCAGTATTTTTCGAAAGCTTGAATTAACGGAGCAATTTTGTCTTGGTCACCTTCTTCAAATTTAAAGTTCAGATGCACCTTTTGGGCCTCCTTACCGGCCACGTGGAGGAACACGCAACATTGCACTTTTTCCATCTTGTTCGCTGCCCCTGATGCTGTGGCATAAATGTTGTACGAATGTAGCCATGCTCGCCAGTTCAAAGCCAGGTTACCTTCTAGACTTAGAGCACCTGGTGGTTTTAGGCCTGTGAGCGCCATATCTATTGGTTCTTCTCTATCTGACACCATGTAAAGACAACATGCGAACGCCACGATGACTAGGACACAAGTGTTTATTAATAGTTCCTCTCGCTCCACTTCCACGTGACCAGCCCGCGGGCTACCTACCCTATCGCCGGCACGCGACATATGGTATTACATATATTACACTGACCAAGCTGACCTCAGGGCTCCATCCCGGGCAGAGCCACCACAACTACTCCAGCTCCCAACCAGTGACCACCTCTCATGCCTTCTATCCTCACGCCACATAATGAGAAGATAATGCCGGCATAGAGAAAATCAACCCGAAACACGGCCACCACCAAGCCAAATAACGGACCAAGACCCAGAGGTAGGCCAAAAACCAACGCCACACCGAACATCACACTGACTAACAAAGAAGAGGCGCAGACAACCACAAGAGCACCGAAATGGAGAGCCACGGCAGCAGCGGCGGCAGCTGTTTGCCACGTGCACGACTCACCGACACGTGAGTCAGATGAGGAGAAGCGGCAGGAACAGCTCCAGCCTCAACAACACGCACCGACCTAGAAGTAGTTGGCACAATGCTCGAGGCGATGCAGAATGTCATGGCAGCACAGTTCAGGGAATTCAGATCAGATATGGTCACCAGGATGGAGGCCCTAGAAGCACGGCCGGAAAAACGACGCAGGCTCGCAGATGCCAATGGCCAACAAATGGCGGGCCAAGATAACCACGTAGCAGCAGCTGCTCAGGGATTGATTGATTGATCGGTGGTTTCTTTACGCCGTGTCGGCAGCATAGGCCATATTCACGGCGAGAATTGTTTGTTTTTTATTCAACCATCGCCTTTACATATAATGTAAAAGCATACAATCAGTTAGGTGTCAATAGACACTTAATAATTTTTAAAAGCCCAAAATCATATAATTAAATAAAATAGATGAAAGAATTAATTAATAAAAATTGTTTTAATGAACTATATCAGGTGGTACAGACCAGTTGCCCTCAAAAAGGCTAAAATGTCTTCTTGTTTAACTTTAGTAAAAAGGTAATGCATGCTGTTTGCAGTGTAAAATTGTTGGCGCAGTGCCATAAAATCAACACAGTTTAGTAAAATGTGCTTGACTGTCAGTGGGGACTGACATCCAATACCTTCAGGGGGAGGGTCCCCCTTGAGCAGGAAAACATGTGTTAGCCACAAGTGGCCAATACGGCAGCGGCTAAGGACCACTTGGTCCCGCCAAACCCCTACATGAGAATGTGGTGGTTTTCCCACAGATGGTTCAATTTCTTTAAGTTTATTAATGTTTTCATCCCACTCATGTTGCCATTTGGATTTGATGTGGGTGCCTATTAATGGTTTCAGATCAGAGTGGGGTATCAGACACGGCTCAACATCATAGTTCAGAGCCTCCTTCGCAGCCCAATCAGCTCGTTCGTTTCCCTGAATGCCAGCATGGCTAGGCACCCAACACAAGTGGATGTCATATCCATCTGTTGCTAGCTGGTTCATTTTGTAAATGACCTTTGCCACGAAAGGGTGGTCCATTTTTAGCCCAGCAACAGCTTGCAGGCAGGAAAACGAATCGCTGTATATCACATATTTAGTGTAGTTGGATAGTTCAATGACTTCCAATGCGAGAAGGAGTGCTCCAATGCGAGAAGGAGTGATCGGGCATGCGAACGCCAAATTTCCTGCCCTGGCAAACTCCTGCAGCAGCTGCCTGGCTTAGGTCTTTCGAACCATCAGTATACATGGAGAAGTGGTCTTCAAACTGGTCTTGAATCTCTGCATACAGTTGTTGATACTCAAGTGGATGTGTCCCAGACTTCCTCAGTTGCGTGAGTCGGAGGATGACCGATGGCTTCCTCAACGACCACGAGGGATGTTCTGGGACCTGGGTATCCTCTAATACATCCAGATCCAAGTACAAAGCCTCCAAATGAGGTTTCATCCGGGGCCCCAGGGGCCGAATGAAATTTGGCTTGGCTTCATACTTGGAGTCGTTGTGTGTCTCAAAAACACAACTGTATGCAGGATTTAATGCATTTGTTTTTAATTTGACAACATATTGCATGGCCAGTTTGGTTCTCCTAGTGTCAAGTGATGGTTCTTTGGCTTCGACGTATAGGCTCTGAACTGGAGAGGCGCGAAAGGCGCCAATGGCCAGACGCAGCCCCTGGTGATGCACCGTGTCCAGCAGCCCAATATACAACTTCCTTGCGGAGCCGTATACTATGCTGCCGTAATCTAGCCGTGATCGAACTAGGGTTCGGTACAAGTCGAGCAGAACATCTCTGTCTGCTCCCCACTCTGAACTGGACAACACCCTCAGAACATCTAGCGCTTTCAGGCATTGCGTTTTGAGGTACTTGATATGAGGCACGAAAGACAGCCTCGTGTCAAAAGTGAGACGCCAAAATTTGGTTTCTTTGACGACTTTTATGGGATCCCCATCGAGGGTCAGCTCTGGCTATGCATGCACTCTGCACAACTGGCAGAAGTGCAATCAGACTGTCTTGGCCTTGGAAAATCTGAATCCATTCAGAACTGACCATCGGTGAATCCCATCTATACACAATTGAAGCTGTCTCTCAATGACATTCATACCAGTACCTCTATAGTACAAAACAAAATCGTCCACGAAAAGACTACAGGAGACCCCCCTTTTAACAGCGGCAGCAATACCGTTGACCTTGACTCCAAAAAGAGTCACTGCCAGTATGCTGCCTTGGGGTACTCCCAATTCCTGCGAGTGCAGACTAGAATATGTAGTCTTGACGCGGACGCGAAAATGCCTGAGCGCCAGAAAATTCTTGATAGAATTTGGCAGGTGACCACGAAGGCCGATCCCATGGAGATCCTCCATAATGCCATGCTGCCACGTTGTGTCATAGGCTTTTTCGAGATCGAAAAAGACAGCCACAACGTGCTCCTTCTTATGGAAGGCATCTCTTATGAAGGTCTCCATGCGAACCAAATGGTCGAGGGTGCTGCGGCCTCGTCTGAAGCCACATTGGAGGTCGGACAAGTGGTGTCCTGACTCCAGTAGCCAGACAAGGCGTTTGTTTACCATACGCTCCATGGTTTTACAGATGCAGCTTATGAGGGCTATAGGACGATAGTTGTTAGCTTCACTCTTGTCTTTACCAGGTTTGGGAATCGGTATTACTGTCACCTCCCACCAAGAGGCGGGGACGACACCCGACTCCCAGATGTTGTTAAAGAGTTGAAGCAACAGTCTCAGCGCAGATTTGGGGAGATGCTTAAGGAATTGATAATGGATTCCATCAGGTCCAACTGCTGTATCATGCGAGCTTTCTAGAGAACACCTCAACTCACGCATACTGAATTGGGACTTGTAGTGCTCCCTGCCGTCAGAGGAAAAGTCCAAGAGCTTATGGTCTTGGCGTTCCTTGACGGCCAGAAAGCCCTGGAGGCAGCTTGCCAAAGACGAAATTCTGGCAAAGGCGCGAGCCAACTCTTCACTTATTTCATTGAGTGATGTGAGAATGGTGCCATTGTGCTTCAAGTGCTGGACTACAGAAGAATCATCTCCCCTTCGCTTGATTCTTCTGATCATCGTCCAGACTTTGACCAATGGCGTTCCCATGGTAATGCCAGAAATGAATCCTCCAGCACTGCCTCCGCGCTTCTTTAATTGTTCTGCGAGCGCGAGCGCGCATAATTCTAAAGAGCGCCAGATTTTCAGCAGTCGGTCTCCTGTGGAATCTACGCTGAGCTTTCTTTCGTTCCTTAATAGCCCCCCCTACAGCTGTCATCCAACCATGGAGGCGTCAGACGCTTGGGAGTTGCAGAAGTCTTCGGAACAGTATTCTCTGCGATCCACTTCAGCATTTCAGTGAAGGAATCAATGTCACTGATGTCTGGAGTGAACTCCTCGCGGCATAGGGTCTGGAAGGAGGGCGAGTCGGCTTGACGCAGCCGCCAGCTCCTCTCTCGCTCTACAGGAGATTCCTCTTCACAATTAAGAATAATTGGGAAGTGGTCGCTCCCGCAGAGGTCGTTCCAGACCCATCACGAAAAGTCCAGCGCCAGCTCTGGTTCAACAATGCTGAGGTCGATGGCAGAGTATGTTCCGTAGGCGGGATGCAGATATGTGCATGAACCATCGTTCAATACACACAGTGCATGACCGTCCACAAGGTCCTCAATCCTCTTGCCCTTTGGGTTCCTAGTGGTCCCTCCCCACAGTGGGTTGTGGCCGTTAAAGTCACCCATAAGTAAATATGGGGACGGTAACTGGCTCACAAGAGCATCCAATTCTTGTAAGGTGAGAATGGAGCTCGGAGGAACATAGATGGAACAGAGAGTTATAGTCTTATGTAGCGTCAGACGAACAGCTACAGCCTGTAGTGTTGTGTCTAACGCCACTGGCGTACATACAATATCACGTCTAACCAGGATGGAGGAGCCGCCAGCGGCTCGGTCTCCATCCGGTGCGGATTTGTCAAAATTGATGTAGCCTTTAAGACTACGACTCTCAGAAGCTCTCAAGTGAGTTTCTTGTAAGCAAATGGCAAGAGGGTTGAGGTTGCAGCACAGAAGAGATAACTCTTCAATGCTGCCCTTGAAACCTCTACAATTCCACTGAATTAGAGAACCACCTGTCACTGTCATTTTGGGGCAGTGACAGGTGTTCTCCCCCTCCCCTTAGGTTTGGGGGAGAGACTGCGATCTCGACTAGTGCGACCACCACAAACGGAATAGTCCTCCTGCCGACAGAAGAAAGGAAAGCATGGCTGATAGAGTATGACTCTTCGGTCCACTCAGGGGGAGCATACTCCACCGACAAATTCTATGGCCAGGCATACCCAAAAAGACCCCTCCAGAGAACAACCAACATCGCCCAACTGGAGGCTATAACCCTTGTGGTGGCCCTGAAGCACCTGGCCACACCAGACCCACACCGATACAACATAACTGTAAACACAGACTATGCCGGGAGCCAGCAGGTCCTCTCCACCGAAGCGGAACGGGATGAGATCCTCACCACTTGCGCCCACGAGGTGTGGCTCTTCGCGGCGAACAAGTCATGCGAAGTCACCATCCTACACAAACCTGACATGGACCTAGTACTAGCCTACGCCCTGAGCAGGCGAGAACACAACAACATTTGACCCACTCCACCCCGGCCAATACGACATCCTGGCATACACCATCCACCTGCGCGAGGAGCTGAACGCACCAGGCACGGTCCTCAACTACCTGAGCAGGGCCCGCGCCTGGATTCAGCTCCTCGGGGGAGAACTCAACCGCTTCGACACCTACACCACCTCCGTCATGAAGCGGGGAATCCAGAGACTCTCGACCCACACTCCGGTGCTGGCCCCGCCCGTCATCCCCGCAGAACTCCAAGCAGTCGCCACGTCCCTGCGATCGGCGGGCCCTGCTGCCCAGGTACTGACGGCGGCCCTGCTCGTCGCCTTCCACACGCTCCTCCAAACGGGGGCCTACTTCGACCCTGGACACTCCATTAGGTCAAGCGACGTGGCTCTGACACCGACGGTCTGAGCGTGCTCGTCAGGTCGTTGAAGACAAGGTGGAGGCCGGGCCAGGCATACCGGGTGATGATCCCCTCTGCCCCCGGCTCCCCTTGCTGCACGGTGCAGGCATGGGCGGACTACATGAACATGCAGAGACCACCGGGGAATGGTTCCCCCTTCCTCCTGCCTGACGGGTCCCCTTTGCAACCTGGCACCCTCCTGGGCGCACTTCAGATGGGCTTGGCCTCCGTGGGGGAACCCAACCCGGCCAGATACACCCTGCATAGCCTCAGGAGGGGAAGGGCCCAGGCCTGCGTGGCATCAGGCGGCTCCCTCCGCGAGGTGATGGAGCTTGGCTCCTGGACCTCCGTGGCCGTCCAATCCTGTGCCTCAGGAGCTCATCCAGGACGGCCCCTGAACCCTTGCTAAATATTTGGTTGAGGAGAGCCCAGAACTAGAGCCAAACCATCCAACCAAACATAGATGCCGCCACCACTGACCAAGCTGACCTCAGGGCTCCAGCTCGGGCAGAGCCACCACAACTACTCCGGCTCCCGACCAGTGACCACCTCCCTCGCCTTCACCCACCCACACCTCTAATAAAACCACCAGAGTCCAAGGTTGAGGGTTCTAGTCCTGCCATCATGGGGAATTGATCCCCGGTGAGGGTGGGGGGCGCTCCTGGGAGGTGGGGGGGTGGGGGGGAGGGGAACCGATGCCCGACGATCCACTGAACAAGACAAACTGTAATAAATCATAACATCTGTGAACTAAATAAAGATATAATAGTTATACTAGACTTACCTGTAAGTTGACTTATTACTAAGATTCTTACGAATCTACGAATACGAAGGATCAGGGGAGAGGACAAGCTCGCGCAGGCCGAAAGTAGCCTCAGTATTCGTAGTTGGAGGGAAGCAAAAAACCTAAAACCAGGATCAGGACCCCTCTCTCCCTTAAATATTCCTATAACTTTCAGTCAACCTTTGATCTTTTATCTTTATACTCGAGTTATTGGGTTGTCCCTTCTCTTCTTTATAGGTGTGGGAGGGTGGGCCCCTGATCCTTATCTTTGTAGATTTGTAAGAATCTTAGTAATACGTCAACTTACAGTTAAGTCTAGTATAACTATTATATTCTTGCTTCATCTTCCGAACACCGGAAGTTAAGTATCAGGGGAGAGTCTTTGAAGTATGGTTTTTTTGTGTACCGACTTTCTCTTTGACTCTTCTTTTTCCCTCTATTTTCTTCCCTTTTCTCTCAGTTTTCCTCTTTTTTCCTTCGCACCGCTGTCCACTCTGTCAGCCTTCTGTAATATTATAATTACCCTGCTTTTACAGGTTTATTATCATTTGTCAGTTTTTTAACAAACATTTATATACCTTTCGTTTACCTTTTGTAACCTTCTTATTTTCGAACATTTTCTTTACAGAAAACACTTTTCGTTTCTCAGTTATTGTCATTTGTCCCAACTGGACCTTTTTTATTTTTTTCCCTTTAGTGAATATGTTTCCCACTAACTGTATGTGGTAGTTTTCTATTAGTCTTTTCCAACAAACTTAATTGAATGATTTATTCCTTATTTTATGTGTATATATATATATATATATATATCAACTTGTTTTATAATTTTTTATTAGCTTAACCGTCTTGTTATTTTAATACCACCACCTTTGATGTTTATTTTCTACACAATGTTCTGCTCAGAATTGTCCTTTGTACCTCACCAGGGTCATCAATTGATTCATGATAAAACCTAGCAAAACTAGTGCTATCACGCCAGGAAGCATTACGCATAATTGCATTTAAATTCGCCCCCATGGCTTTCGCCGAGGATGCTGAAGCTCCTCTGGTGCTGTGACCTTTGTATCTAGTGGTGTCTATTCCTGCTAATCTTAGTTCCTCGTCCGACCTTCCTACTTGTAGGTGCCCTGTCCCAGATTGGTTTCCCTGTTTCTTCGGGAACCGCTGTTGTTCTACAGACTCTTCTTGTAACAGTGGGTGCCACAGCTGGGCTGGCCAGTGTGGTGCGACTACAATCTCCCTCGTCCTGTCCTTCTATAGTTTTCTTACTACCCTGGGGATGAGGCTGAATGGTGGAAATCAATAAATGAAATTATTACCCCAATTAAACGCAAACTTGTCTGTTTTCCAGTTTTCGGGTGCCGGTTCCCAGCTGACATATATAGGTAATTGTGCATTTAACCTAGATGCGAACATGTCTACCAACGGGGTTCCCCATTTCTCACATAAGGTATTAAAGATGTCTACATTCAGTTTCCACTCTAAATGGTCCTTGAACTTTCTAGAACGTAGGTCTGCTAAAACGTTTTCCACCCCTGGTATGTGGGTGATAGTTAGCGAATTCCTCTGTTGCTCTGCCCACTCCCATATCTTTACTGCCTCTATTAAGCAATCTTCTGATTTTGTGCCCCCCCATATTTTTTACATATGACAGGGCTGTTGTATTATCTGTTCTTATTCTAATGTTTATTGTTTATTCTACATAAACTTTTTAGGCCGAAACAAATAGCTTTTAATTCTAAGACATTTATGTGTGCCATTTCATCTGGATGCCAACGGCCTCCTGTCTGTGTTGACTCTGTATGTGTCCCCCATCCCATTCGGGAGGCATCTGTTAGTAACTCTAAGTCGGGTTCCTCCCTTCTTATTAGTCTTGGTCTCCTTAACATTTTTAACCACCAATGAATATCTGTCTTTCCTTCTTCAGAAATCCACATATTTTCATCAAAATTTCCTTTACATCTTTTTAAAGCTTTTATCTTATCTCTTTCTAGCTGCTTAAAATGTGCTCCTGAGTAATCTACCGCTCGTGAATAAGCGACCATAAGTCCCACTATCCCCGCCACTTGACAGATAATTGGAAACTCTTCTTCTAGCCTTTCATTTACTGCTATTGAAAACTTTTCTATTTCTTCTTTAGTTAGTGACACTACCATTTCTGTTGAGTTTATGTCAAATCCTAAGAATCTTAGGCACTTAGTCGGTTCCCATTTCCGAGTAAATGGGTTTTAACAATTTTGTAAAAATGCGAGGTCCTGGTGCCAAACCATTTGGCAGGACCTGGTACTCGAGTAATCATTCATCTAACCTAAATCTTAGGTATTTACGTTGTGACTTTTTAATGTTTAGCGAATAGTATGCGTCAGTTAGGTCTGCACTTGCCATCCAAGTATCTACATTTAACAGATCTAATGCAGTTTTTAAATTAAGCATTTTAAAGTGCTCATAATGGATTATTTTATTTTATTCTGTTGAATCCAGTATCATGCGGAATTTTCCATTTGGTTTCGGTCTCAAAAATATATTTGAGATCCATTGGTCCTGTACTGGACTCACTGCCAACAGTACCCCTTTCTTTTCCAATTCAGCTACCTCGTGAATTACAAACTTTCTTTCTGTTTTATCCATCCTAAAGGGGAATGGCTCTCTATTTTGTATTGGTATTTGTATGAATGGTATTGTCAGTCATTTTACACAATTCAGAATCCATTTATCATTCGTTAGCACTGACCATTTATTTATTTCATTTATTATATTTCCTGCCTTGAACATTTTTAGTTTCTGCTTACCAGTCCTCAATGATGTGTAGACACTCACCTGGTCAGGTTACCTCACTTATGAAAACCCCTGCTTGGGTTTCCCTGACCACGCCCCCCTCCTGGGAATGAAGGCACGTAGCCATACTGTGCATAGTCCTCTGCCGTCCTGCCGAATCTCTTCTCAGGCGGTTGTGGTCTGCTTCCCCAGGTGGAATTCCCTCTTGTCCCCATGGCTCTGAACCTGCTGTTCCCTCTGAACTGTCTGTTGTATGGTCTTCCGTTTCTTCCCTGATGGTCGAAGGTGTTTCTTCGTTTTCCTCTATACGCCAAATTCATATTCATGCAGTTATCGGAAGCTCTTACAGACTTTAAGAGCTGTTTATTTCTTTCTACTAGGTTATCGCCTAGCAAGTATTCCGTTGCCTCTGGAAGATCACCATATATGTCTCTTTTGTCTTTTATGAGTTCTTTCCCAGGTCGGGAATGTACTACCTTACGCACACTTAATTTTTGGTCAAGTTTCATCTGTGTGTGTGTTGCTACCACTAGCTTTATAGTATTTAACATGTCGACTGCCTGTGCATCCAATTCCGGGTCCTCTGACCCCCTTTTCAGGATAATGTCCATAGTGGGTGCTATAGCTGTGAGCAATCCCACTATGCCTTTTGATGCTGTCAACAGTGCATTCTCGCCCTCTTCACGACTCTCGGCGAATCTAATTTCTTCGTTTAGCACTTGTACTCTCGCCGATGGCACATCAGCTAGTCACGTGTAAAGTCGGGAGATTTCCCGAATGGTCTTTAAATGTTTCTGTGCTCCCTCATTTGGGCCACCATAATAATGTTGGATGGCCCCTGCCATGCTCTCACTAATCGTAATCTGTGGGGTTACTGGCCTCTTCACCTTCTTGTAGGTCTCTTGAAGCTCTGTCAACAGTGCTCCCTGATGTAGACTTGTGTCTAATTTAAACTGACGTCTAGTTTTCGTTACCGTACGCTGAGCCGCTGTTCCAGTGTTATTATTATTATTATTCTGTGTAGTTGTTGCCTGTGGCTGCTCCGCTGGCAGCGCCTTTGGTGGCGGTGGCACTGAAGCTTCCAAACGGCGACATCTTGCTTGTACTCGCCACCGGATCATCCGCCACTTGTGGTTTTACTTTTATTATTATGCCTGATTTTATCGCTAATAGTTGTTCTGCCGTATTCAAAGAACCGATTGAATCATTCTCATCTTCATCCCAATATTGTGGTTCTTCTTCTTCATCTGGCTCATAATCCGCCCACTCGCAGTCACCACCTCCATCTTGACCCACATATGCCTTGCGACCATCATCATGACCCACATATGCGTCACGACCACCATCTTGACCCATATAGGTCTCGAGTTCATAACGCCACACGTCCCGAACGTTATCACGTAGACGTTCTAACTCCATGCGGAAAGACTTTGCTTCTTCTCTCAACACCAGTATTTCGTCATACATCTTTTTGAAATCCAACATTTCAGGTTCTGTTGATTTCTCAGCTAATTCAGCCCCGCTACACACAGTGTTAGCTTGACCTACTTCAGCGTGCTTTGTGAGCGTCTTAGACTTTGCTTCTGCTGCCATCTTTTTTCGCGGTTTTGTTTTGGCTAGCCTATGTGGTTCCGCCATTTTCCGATTCACTTAAGCAGTGTAGCGATATCGGTGGCTGGTCTTCAGTAGACATCATTTTTGCCATATTTGGTGAGTTTTCAACCAAGATTCTTCAGTAATGCGACCACTCCATCAATGATAGCCTAGAAGCTTCTATTGTATGGCCGAGATGATGCCATTTAGCACTATTTCTTTCACATAGACATTCAGATTGTAGTATCTACAATCTAAACTATATATTTCAATTGTAATTAAGTCTAAACTCCTCCTTTTAAACTTACCTTTAGTAGCCTCCTCCAACTCGCTGTTGCCACTTTGCTGCCGAGTTTCAAACTGAGGCTACTTCCGGCCTGCGCAAGCTTGTCCTCTCCCTTGATACTTAGCTTCCGGTGTTCGGAAGATGAAGTAAGAACCCTAATTACCAACTATATCCAGTCGTGTTCCCGAGTCATGAATTACTCATTTTAGAAGATTTACTAACATGCTACACGGGACATCAATTATAAATCTTGAATGTTATGGAAATATGGATACTACAGCATGCAATGTGATGCATTCTCACCATTCAAAGCTTCCGCGTTTCCAACTAGCAAAACCACAAGGGGAGTCGTAGCTTCGTCTATTAACAGTAGAAAAGGAAAAAACCCAAATGAGTGATATTCAGTGCTAAATAGAGGAAATGGAAACTTCCCCACAATATAGAGAAATACGTGATAAAAAGGAAGAAAGGACCCTCATAAGGAAGGCTGATAAATGTATAGTACAATGATTGAAACAGAAACTTCTACACAAGTATCCATCTCATCAAGTGTAATTACATTAACCTTTGATCTTTAAAAGACAATAAAACGGGAATTCTTAACAAAAAGAATATTTAATTAGAAACTTGCTATTCTTCCCAAGTATTCTATGGGTTATTGCTGATTGTCTAAGTATTAGGGTTTAGGCACAATTTCAGACTCATGAAATGCTGGTCAAGACATAAGGTAGGTACTTGATACTGTTGAGATAGGCCACCTCGGGCCTAAAACCTTACTATGCAATGAACTTAATATATATAAATACAAACATATATATTTATTAGTGAAATTGATACATTAAAGATGAGTGCAGGAATGTCTTAATCAATATAAGTCAACCAGCACAGCAGCAACCTCTTCCATACCTGGTGGGTCGTCAATCCTTTCAAATCCCATTAGTTGGGAACTTGGTTTCTAAAATAAATAATAATTACATATGCTTACAATGACTTGCCTTCATAGCCGCCTTTGAAATATGCAGAAATATCCAATCCGTCTACGTTGACAGGCGTTAAACACATTTTTAGCTTCAAGAAACACGGAGGGTATGTAAATCTCTTCTCGACTGAGAGAATGTAAAGATATCCGTGACATTCCTTTATTGCATCACATTCCGTGCCGCAATATTCTCGTGAACCTGATATTTGTTTCAGGTCAAAGCCTGTACAGTCTCCCTCCAGACGCATGTACCCAGGAACTGTCACAAGTAAAAATGTGCTGAACATCAGACATTTTGTAATTGGTGGTAGCGGTTTACTGCATTGTAACTCGGTTCGATAATTGGTGATTTAAATAACACCATTTGGGGTAGCTATTATAGTTATAGTTTGATGAAAACAGAATTTCATTCAAGTCAGATTTAAATCTCAAATTCAAAAGTGAAGCTCCAGGAAATGTTAAAAATATAACAAAAAGTGAAATAACATTGTATTATCAACTATTCTAGAACATTTTCATCCACAAGTCTAGTTGTTAAAGAAACATAATCTAAATATTACACCGATTCGCATAGGAATGCTACCTGAATGGGAAATCTTGCAAATCTGGGGCAGAAATCCTTCAAATTAGATTCATGGCGATCATTTAAATTCCTAGTTTCATTTGGGACAACAGGGTTCTCGATAACTCAGGAGCTCCAGTCAAATATGCATTAATAGGCTACTTAAGAATATATAAATTGCATATTCCGTAGTAATGACCAATCCAATCCTGCCTGGGTACAAAAATGATTATTTTTGTTGGTACATTGCTTGATTAAGCAGGGGAAATTTTATTATGGACGATTCCTCATTCCACTGCTCCTTGCCCTATCCTAATAATGTCGAGCGCCTGGCTAGGAAGCGAAAAGTATCCATTTTTAAGTCATTGGTTTGACTCGACCACGGTTCGAACCCGTGGGTTCGAATCTCACGACCTACCAAAACGGGAGACGGACACTCAACTCATTCAGCCATCCCATTTGTTTACAAAAGTAATTAGTCTATTGATAAATCACTGAAAACATTATTGTTTTGGCACTATACAACAATATGCAGTGGAGTTCATTCTTACCTGCCAATTTCTTTGCTTCTGCACTTCGTTCTTCGTCCACTGACGCTATGCCACCTGTTGTCGATTTACCGATACATGATAAAAGGCAAAATAACCAAGGGAGAAAGGATGGTATAAAATTCTAACAAAAATATTGAATTAAATACAGATCTGCAATTCTTAGCTTTTCAGGTACACTTAGGGATGGTCCAAAAACGTTCTTCACAATCTGACCAATGTTTCTAAGGGGAGGGAGGAGGTAAAAGTTGTGCTAGGTTTGCTTCGTCTTAATCTGAGCAATGTTTCTAAGGGGATGGAGGAGGTAAAAGTCCTGCTGGGATTGCTTCTTCATAATCTGAACGTTTGTAATGGAAGGGAGGAGGTAAAAGTCATGCTGGGATTGCTTCTTCATAATGTGAACAATGTTTGTAAGGGGATGGAGGAGGTAAAAGTCATGCTGGGATTGCTTCTTCATAATCTGAGCAATGTTTGTAAGGGGAGGGAGGAGGTAAAAGTCCTGCTGGGATTGCTTCTTCATAATGTGAACAATATTTGTAAGGGGATGGAGGAGATAAAAGTCATGCTGGGATTGCTTCTTCATAATGTGAACAATGTTTGTAAGGGGATGGAGGAGGTAAAAGTCATGCTGGGATTGCTTCTTCATAATCTGAGCAATGTTTGTAAGGGGAGGGAGGAGGTAAAAGTCCTGCTGGGATTGCTTCTTCATAATGTGAACAATATTTGTAAGGGGATGG
The DNA here is from genome assembly GCA_030323885.1 of Branchipolynoe longqiensis. NCBI lineage: Eukaryota > Metazoa > Annelida > Polychaeta > Phyllodocida > Polynoidae > Branchipolynoe > Branchipolynoe longqiensis. Next base: position 48,382,230 of record CM059199.1, on the reverse strand, counting down.
AGGAGATAAAAGTCATGCTGGGATTGCTTCTTCATAATGTGAACAATGTTTGTAAGGGGATGGAGGAGGTAAAAGTCATGCTGGGATTGCTTCTTCATAATGTGAACAATATTTGTAAGGGGATGGAGGAGGTAAAAGTCATGCTGGGATTGCTTCTTCATAATAGGAACAATTTGTCAAATATTCTGATAATAATGCATTGGTGGGGGAATGCAAATGTTCTATTGTGAAACATGTATGCAGGGCCAGGTGCATGAATGGGCTTATGTAGTTGCTGGTGGTGCTTGATTGATAGGTAAATAGACATTGTGATGCTAGTAGGATTGTGTGTAAGGGGCACTCAGAGCCCTACACACTACCCCCTCCCCCTCTGCTAGTCAGGATCACCACACTCAGCTCAAGGCAGGTGGTGGCCAGGGGAGCCACACAACTTGGTGGTGGTGGGCAGATCACTGGTAACCAGGAATGCTGGATCCCTATTGGTAGAGCTAAGAATGTTTGTTTCTTATTGGGAGAATGGTATGGGGTGATACTCTATACTGAATCCATGTACCATATAAATAATAAACCAGAGGGCTTGACTCGCTCTCTTCTTTCACACTTTATACTCTTCCTTTCTCTTTGCCTGTATTGATTTCACTATAGCCTGCCTACACAACCACAGATTCGAGCAGTAGACTTTACAAATGTTTGTATGGGGAGGGAGGAGGTAAAAGTCATGCTGGGATTGTTTCTTCTTAATCGGAACAATGTTTGTAAGGGGATGGAGGAGGTAAAAGTAATGCTGGGATTGCTTCTTCATAATGTGAACAATATTTGTAAGGGGATGGAGGAGGTAAAGGTCATGCTAGGATTGCTTCTTCATAATGTGAACAATGTTTGTAAGGGGATGGAGGAGGTAAAAGTCATGCTGGGATTGCTTCTTCATAATGTGAACAATGTTTGTAAGGGGATGGCACAGGTAAAAGTCATGCTGGGATTGCTTCTTCATAATCGGAACAATGTTTGTAAGGGGACGGAAGAGGTAAAAGACATGCTGGGATTGCTTCTTCATAATAGGAACAATTTGTAAAATATTCTGATAATAATGCATTGGTGGGGGAATGCAAATGTTCTATTGTGAAACATGTATACATGGCCAGGTGCATGAATGGGCTTATGTAGTTGCTGGTGGTGCTTGATTGATAGGTAAATAGACATTGTGGTGCTAGTAGGATTGTGTGTAAGGGGCACTCAGAGCCCTACACACTACCCCCTGCCCCCTCTGCTAGTCAGGATCACCACACTCAGCTCAAGGCAGGTGGTGGCCAGGGGAGCCACACAACTTGGTGGTGGTGGGCAGATCACTGGTAACCAGGAATGCTGGATCCCTATTGGTAGAGCTAAGAATGTTTGTTTCTGATTGGGAGAATGGTATGGGGTGATACTCTATACTGAATCCATGTACCATATAAATAATAAACCAGAGGGCTTGACTCGCTCTCTTCTTTCACACTTTATACTCTTCCTTTCTCTTTGCCTGTATTGATTTCACTATAGCCTGCCTACACAACCACAGATTCGAGCAGTAGACTTTACAAATGTTTGTATGGGGAGGGAGGAGGTAAAAGTCATGCTGGGATTGTTTCTTCATAATCGGAACAATGTTTGTAAGGGGATGGAGGAGGTAAAAGAAATGCTTGGATTGCTTCTTCATAATCGGAACAATGTTTGTAAGGGGAGGGAGGAGGTAAAAGTCATGCTGGGATTGCTTCTTCATAATCAGAACAATGTTTGTAAGGGGAGGGAGGAGGTAAAAGCCATGCTGGGATTGCTTAGACTTCCCAATCTAATCATTTGTAAGGGGAGGTAGGAAGTAAAAGTCATGCTGGAAGGGTTACTACCCCAGACAAATGTTTAAATCTTAGGTGCTCTGTGGTGCATTTTGGACACAATACTCCATAAGATTTATGTAATATTAATGGTATTGCAGGGTTGCCAACATTGGAAAATGAAAAACCTGATGATCTTAAGGGAGATGATCGTGTGGGGTCTCCCCCAGATAATGTTAAAATCGTAGGTGCTCTGTGGTGCATTTTGGACACAATACTGCGGAAGATTTATGTAATATTACTATCTTAATGGTATTGGAGGGTTGCCAACATTGGAAAATGAAAATCCGAAAAACCAGTGTATGGTGATGATTGGGACAAAATATATTGTACACCTTATGGCGAAACTGTAAGGGTTGGCAACTCTGTGCTGGGATTGCTTCTTCATAACCTGAACAATGTTTGTAAGGGGTCAGAGGAGATAAAATGCCATGCTGGGATTGGTTCTTCACAATCTGACCAATGTGTGTAAGGGGAGGGAGGAGGTAAAACACATGCTCGGATTGCTTCTTCACAATCTGAACCGGTTAGGGGAGCAAGGTGGTAAAAGTAACGTTGAGATTGCTTCTCCCCAATCTCAAGAATATTTGTAAGGTAAAAGCCATGCTTAAGGTAATTTTCTCAATAGTTTTATGTTAGGATTAGAGAAAGAGCAGTGGAGCAAAGCTACTGTATTGAATTTATATGAACATGTGAATCCTAACATCTCCATTATGTTACCCCTCTAAAGAAAATATAATTCGGGAAATTTGCATTAAAAACAAACGGCAGAACTCAATATCATAGACGTAGTCAATCTAGAACAATATGTCAGTTGAAAGAGCAGATTTGATTCCATAATGGTATTAAAGTAATGGTCGAATTAATTCAAGCTTTATGTGGAACCAACGTTTTTCCCTTTTGACGCCTGTATTTATAACAAAAGGTTGCATGTCATACTCAGACAGAAGTGTGAGTAATGTTGTCTAAATAGACTGCAAATTGTAGTAGGCTATAGGGATGTACTTCTACCTCAATGATATTTAATTCCTCAATATGTGTGAACTGTGATAGGCTGAATACAAATGCACACAGAGTTCAGGCGCAAAACCCTGTAAACACCAATCCAAAAATTGACATAAAGATTGGATTCAAACCTTCAAAATGTTAGTTATCTTTACATTCCTTTTTATTTGTTCACTGCTCCATAATCATTTCATCACAAGAAAAGTGGAATTAGGGAGAATTTAAATTATTTGCAGATACAAATCTGTTATTTGAATTTCATTTTTGGATTGGCGTTTACGTGGTTTTGCGCCAGAACTCTTCACATGTAGACCTATATTTATTAGTGAAACACAGCATCAGAAAGTTAAACTTATACAGATTCAGCATAATTACAAGAAATGCCTGAATAAAGATAATGCAATTATAACAGTAGCATGCTTTCCCATACTTTGCAGAAGGGCCAGTCCCTAAAAAAGACAACTAGCTTCCCATATAATAATGATCAATGTTAAAGTTCTTACAATGACTTGCCTTCAGGGATTGTCTTGAAATAAGCAGAAATATCCAGTCCTACTGAATTTATAGGAGTCGCACACATTTCCCTCTTGAACCAACATGGAGGGTATTGAAAGTCCTTCTCCGCTGGCAGAATGAACATATATCCCTTACAGGCTTTTAATAAGTCACATTGTTTGCCACATTCTTCACGTGAACCGTGAACTTGTTTCAAGTCATGTCCGTCACAATCTCCTTCCAGTCGCAAATATCCGGGAACTGGCAGAAATTAGAACTTGTTGCTAATATTAACTGAATACTAAACATAATGCAATTTTTAATAATACAAAATATAATTATGGTAGACATGATTGGACTGTTAAATAGAACATATAATGATTGGTGTAAACGATTAATTCTATTCTAGCACAATTTATAAATAGCGTAGTGGACCATCGAAACCCTGATCAGTTCATTATAAAAAGCTTCAACTCCTATCTTTAAAGATGGTCATCAGAGGTAATGATTTCCACAAACCTGGTGATAACGAGTCATTTGGGTGTTGCTAACAAAGCCTAGAGCAGGTTTTGAACCCATTCTTCTGCCATTCCGGAGTAAGCGTCCTAACTATTAGTATTAGCCGATGCAGGCTCCCTGATACAATCATCCTACTCACACCTACCTGCCATGTGGCTACTTGTCTGCGAGGTCAGTGCAAACTACTACACTATGTATAAACATTCTTTGATGATAACTGCAGCATCATGGATGAGAACTGGTCAGACCTAAAAAAGCGGCCATGGTCTAAAAGTCGGGGAAACCGCAGATCGGCGAGAAATTCTAATATCGACAAGTGTCAAAAGCAATACCCCAAAGTCGAGAAATTATCATCCCCGCCACATAGAGATAGACAATGTCAACTACCACGTCATAGAATATAGCATGTACAATGTCACATAGTGAATTGAAGTAGGCATTATGCTATAGCGATTGCACTAGTCTCACCTTCTAATAGATTCACGTTTTGAAAAGCCTTTCCATGCACAGGTGGTGGACGTGGTGAAGTTAGACCTACATATGAATTAAAGAAAACCTCATGAAGGACAAAAGTGATGTAGTTTGCAAAGAAAGGAATTACATATTCAATCCTAAGTGAATTTAATTTATTATCGTTTTTTGTTTTTTTTAATGCTGGGTAATGATGATTGAATTGTCTGTTCCCATCTTTTCAATGAGGTATGTACATTAAACCTGGTACCAAGCCCTTCAGAAAGCCTTTCAGATGAGACAAGTCAAATGTTTACCGTCACAAGAACAGAGCTACCTGATGAAAATAACAAAATAAAGCAGAACATTGCAATAATTTAGAAAGTACACCAGTATTTTGCCATATACTAAATTTATTGTGAGATGTATTCTTCTATTGCTTCATAATACTACATGTGTCGCCACCTTGACACCAGATTTGCATCAACTATATGACCTTCGCCCTGCTATCCTCCAATTTCTATAGAGTCACATCACTATTCTTTCCCTTTTTTGTGTTCTTTAGTTGATTAGGCGGGAGAAATTTCAATCACGGACGATTTATCTTCCTCATTCCACTGCTCCTTGTCATATCCTAATAATGTCGAGCGCTTGGCTAGAAAACGACAAGTATACATTTCTATGTCATTGGTTTGACTCGACCAGGTTTCGAGCCTGTGGGTTCGAATCCCAAGACTTACTAAAACGGGAAACGGACGCCCTCTTTCGGCCATCCCGTCGTAACCCCGATAACAAAGTTGTGTTTATCTTAGACTAGTTCATATAGCCTTTATAGGTGTATGGATGTAACATGACATAGTCGGAAGGCCAGTGCCTCGCTGCAGAAAAAGATATTTTTATTCATTGAATAAAACGTAAATTACAACAAAAAAAGGAAATAATACCACAATTTAGTCAAGGTAATATGAAAACAGAATATTTCTGACGTGGCATTAGAGAAATGGACTTGTTTAAAATACTATGAAATACATTGCAGTAATGTGATCATCTCACCTGCAGTGCGAGCCTTTAATGCAGGAAGTTCACCTCTTAGAAATACTCTTATCTTCGATGGACTATTTTCTGTACATGAGGAAAATGACAATATTAAAAAGAAAGCAGTTGAGGAACCTGAGAAAAGTATGCAATCACAAATTGACACTCATGCAAGCAATAAGATTACGATTTGACCGACATTGCAATGTTTTAACTCTCTGTAAAAATAGTCTGTCGGTCGTGGTAGACGAGCTTGGAATTATATCAATATCTCGGGCGATGGAGTTGGGGACCATTGTTATGTAATAGCGATGCAATGGGTGCCCACTCGCTGTGTGATATAGGAATGCTATGTGGAAATGTTATGGCACGCAGTGACCATGATTGCAATATGATGTTCAGATATGAAGATGCTATTGCTAATTACAGAAATGTGCCCTCCATGCACCAGGAAGAGTGCAAATGGAGAGGAAGCACGTATTAATGTTTATTGTAACTGTATGACGACTACTTGTTACCACATGACCGCTGGGTAAGCACACCCAGCCATTCTGCATACATTCTGGACACCACCTGCACTGGGGTGCAAGAGGGTCACCCGACAGGTGCCCCTCTTGGGTGCCGCCCCTCCCAGGCTGCAGGGGGTGTCTGATTGGATGGATGTGTGAGCCCAGTCACCTTATACTCCTTGCACTTGCTATACAGACAGGACTCACTCTAGAGATACCAAAAGAAGCAGTTCACCACTGAGCTGTGTGTAACACCCATGGAATTCAGGTTCAATGGGCTGTAGGCACTGATTTTGATTGAGCAAGCAGGAACCATGTGGGTTTGTGTAGCAGGTTGTAAGTGAGTCAGGGTGGCAGGTCACTAGTAGGTGAACAAGAGTTGTAGCAATAAAGCTCAACCTTATCACTGTCAATCTTGCGTGACTTGGCTTTCCTTTCTTCCTTATGAATTGTTTATGGTATTTGATAGGTGGAGACTGGCAGACAGTTGCCAGAATCCGCCTGAATAGTAGTAAGTAGAAGAGTTGTTGAGACGGCCATCGGCAAACCTTTCATCTCTACCTGAATCAATGTTGGTTTTAGACTATTTTGCAGAAATAAGGTCTGTTTTGATAGGACTGCAAACTGAAAGCACCAATATAAACCTCGACAATTATCAGTTGCAAGATACAAAAGTAGGTCAGCAAATATTTATCAACGAGATTTCCGGTAATGGCAGGTTGGTTAGCGGCAAGAAATTAGAGAATTTATAACAATGTATCATGACAGTTAGTTAGTACACATCAAGAAGTTAGAGAGGTCATAATAATATATCATGGTATATTTTACATTGTGATTACAATGACTTACTGTCAGGGATAATCTTGTAATATGTGGTAATGTCCAGTCCCTGTACATATGAAGGTTTAACACACATTTCATACTTCAAGAAGCATGGCGGGTGTGGGAATTTCTTCTCGGCGGGGACAATGTACAGATACCCCATACAGCCAGCTGTTGAGTTACATGCTTTCCCACAATCTGAACGTGAGCCAGGCATTTGTCGAATGTCATGTTCTGGACAGTCTCCCTCCAAATGGGAATAACCATCAACTGTCATGATTTAAAATCTGTTGTTAATATTAATACAATGGAACAGGCATTTCAAAAGTATAATTGTATTTCATGAGCCACATTCTCTGCCACAATATCCATGTGCACTATCTACTTGTTTTATGTTGTGTCCTACGGTAGGAAACTATCAGAATCTAGAATGTGTTGGTAATATCAACTGAATAACAAACAGATTGCAATTATTAATAAGAGAAAATATCATTAAAGTAGAAGCGATTCGAGTGTTATATATATCAGATGATAATAAGTGAAAATAATACTTTCTATGGTGATACAAGACGAGGGATAGTGGAGAAAAAAAGGGCATCTGGCATCAATCAATATCAACCCTCTTAATTCCTATTTTAAAAACTGTCGATGAAATAAACCTTGTTGCAAAGTAGCTAATTTAAGCCGCCAAAACACCAGCAAATATGATTCCCCTTGAAGAGATATATAGAAAACATGGCTATGCCATATTTAATATGAGAGTTTAACTATATTTTTTAAAAGGTAGCTCTTCGGTGGTTGACTGATTGATTGATTGATTATTATTTCGCGCCGTGTCGACAGCCAAGGCCATATTTACAATTTCTGTGTAGGTTTGTAAGAAGAAATTGCACATGTTGATGATCAACATGGATAATTCGGGGCACGGAAACAACCTTAAAGTTGCATAGTCCGATGAAGCATCAGATTTTCAAAACCACACCAATTATCTAGATCTGATTATACATATCTAACTTAGATAATGATGCACTTATTAAGCATTTGTTTCCACATAGAAGGGGATACTGAATCAAGTTAATTGAACAGGTTACTGCTGAAGCCTATGGCACCAGAGTTTTGGGGTGCTTGCCAAAATTAATTTGACATGTTTGCACTTCAAATATCTCAAAGGTTACTCATTCAAAATAAAAGTTACTTCAAATTAAAGAAACGTAGATTATGACAATCAATTTAGTATATTTACATCAGAAAAATGACAGACTCAAAACCATTGGACTATGCAACTTTAACCTATACGTTCCTGACGACGCTTTTCCCTGGGGCCACCTCCCGGTTTCGTTCGGAACCCTCTACACCCACGCAACCTAGTGGATTCGCCGTCCGGAGTAGCTCACTTCACCCGCAGCATTCGAGCAGATGCGCTGAGTGCGGTTGTCCAGCCGTTCTTTCAACACCCCACCCACTACCCATCTAGCAGAAATTAAGCGATAGGGTTAAGCGTCCTGGTAGCCGACACTAGAAAAACTTAAAACAACGAACATTAAAACAGATAAAAATCACTATAATAATATTTTTCTGGTGAATAAATTGCCACCTTACATATTTGTTTTCGAGTTACTGAATTACTCTGTAGAGAATGCGCACTGAGCTGCTACCAACATTAATTCTTCCTACTGTCATCAGAGGGCAGGTTGGTGGTGGAAATCCGCTATCTATAAAACCTTTATCACAGAGCATGATGTAGGTCTACAATGAGCTATGTCCCACATCAGTTCAAATGACATCATAAGCCTATAGTTGGTTGTGGAAATCGTATATTACATGTTTCATTCCACAGTTCAGTGGGGTACATTTTATCCATTAAATGATTTTTTATCGATACCGTATAACCCCGACATTATAATAGAAAGTGCTAAAACAATGTAGGGCTGGCTCACCTGCCAAGTCGACTATTTGAGGAACTTCACCACTAACAGGTGGCTGGGTATTAAAGTCTGTTGAAAGCATACAAAGGAAAGAAAGTGGCCAATAGCAATGTGCTAAAATCATTAAACTAACAGTAACATTCCATAGACAAGGGAAAGAAACTGTAAATGACATACGTGCGATACGCGTATTTGACATCCGATTGATGCAGTCGGTTTTTATCTGTTTAAGTTTTAAGTTTAAAGTTGCATAATCCGATGGTTTTGAGTTTATGCGATATTTTTAGATAACTATATTCGGTTGCTCATTATAATCTACTTTACTTTGGTCGATGTAACTTTTAATTTAAAGGGATACATTTTGAGATATTTTAATTGAAATCGTGCAAAATTAATGTCGGCGTGCACGTCAAAATGCTGGAGCCCATTTAACAGTGAGAGGTTGACTTAGTAGTTTTTCTATGCAGCAATAAATGGGTGCACCGCTATCTAAATTGGATTAGTAGGATCAACTCTAGGTAAGCATTTTGGTTTTGAAAAGGTGATGCTTTCATCGGAAGCATACTCGTTTTATGTACTTATTTGTACTTCAAACAATTCAAAAGTTAGCCATTTAAAATAGAAGCTACTTCAAAGTAATGCAAAGTAGAATATAACATCAATTTAATATATTTATCTCACAAAAATGACAGAAACTATAAACTATTGGACTAAACAACTTTAAAAAATAAAAGCTAAAATTTCTTTTTTGTTTTTTTGGTGCGTGTTTTTGCGAAGGAGTAGATTGTTACAAAAACGTAACAGTGTACCATGTGACTTCCCCCTCTCCACATGTTATTTTACATCCTTTCTGTGGAAAATATTTAGTGGTTGAAACATTGTTGGTTATCATGGGTATCATGGTTGTACCAATATGACTTGGCTCGCAGCTTCATCTGGAAACCCTTCTAACTGAAGTCTGGCTACTCTCCAGGATTGGGACCTGAATAACTCCCAGGGAATAGAGATATAGGTTGATTGTTGGTTGTTCGGAGTTTTACGTCCTGACAACATCCTAGGTCATATCAAGATGGGTACCGACTAGTGACAGTGCTCACTCATGGCGACTTTATAGTGCTTCCCCAGTGGGAAATCAGGCCACTGGCACCATGACCCGATATCACTCACTCACATTATCCTGACAGTGAGCTAACCAGTCCTCACTCTCTCCTATTAATGCCGAGCACCAGGCTAGGAAGCGACAGGTGTCAATTTTATAAGTCATTGGTTTGACTAGACCGGGAACTGAACTCCCAATTTCCCGCACGCGAGGCCCACACTCTACCGATTTGGACACCGCGCCCGGTGGAGAGATATAAACTATGAAAATTATTGACAATTGTGAATAATTAAAGTTGTGATAGTCATGTAACACTTTAGGCTGAAAACAGTGTTAATAAAAATGCGTAAATGTCTAAACAGGAGAGGTTTAAATAACAGGGAGGGAAACAGTACTATCTGATTTACATTGGTTTAAACGAATCATTATAATCCTTTTTGTTGGGGGTTTACCTGCTAGCAACATCTAATGGAAGCGCGGATGCTGACTTTATTATACTGACTTTATTATATATGCTGCCCCACTGGGAGACCATGGCACCACCATAATCTAATATCCCACCCAGTCGCATTATCCTGATACTAAACAAACCAGTCCGTGTCCTGTCCTATTACTGGCGAGCACCAGCTAGGTAGTGACGAGTATAAATCTTGTAATTACAGTGCAAACATTAATAACCAACACACCATGGAGGAAGTTAATTTTCACCAGTCGCAGACAATTTAAACCTGTCCAACAATAAATATATGTGCCTACAATTACTTACCTTCATGAACCTTCCTGAAATATGCATAAATTTCCAGTCCGGATAATTTTATAGGTCGCTGACACATTTTCTTCTTTAGGTAGCAGGCAGCGTAATTTCTATCTGTTTGTTCTAGTCGGATGATGTAGAGAAATCCTTTACAGATAGGATCAACGATACATAGTCTCCCACACTCATCACGGTCAGCATTTACTTGGTTTAAGTCATTTCCTCCACAGTCTCCCTTCTTACGTATAAAGCCAACAACTGTTAGGGTTTCAAAACGTGTTGTTAGTACAAATCAAGCAGAATATAACACACATTGCAAATTATTGTATAGATAATATATAATATATAGCCAGTTAGTGTAGTTCCACAGCCAAACCTTGTAAATTGCAAAAGTTGGACATTCTCTGCTTAGTGACAAAGAAAAGTCAGCTTGGCTTATTCTGGTAGACAAATAAACAAGTTTTACCCCACAAAAATAGAAGGGGCTGTACATGGATGTAAATATCACAATAATGACGATTTGACCATTGTTTGACTAAGATTTGTGTTTGGCATCATGCTTAGGCCTAATCTTAATGAGATTGAAGGGATCTGAATAATTCAGGGGTGAAAGTGTTATCCGGCAAAAAGTGCGGAAATCAGGTCGAATTTCCGTGAAAACGCGGAATTTACCCCCATAGGATTAGCATTGTCAGAGAATTGCGGAAAATGCCTGAAGTCAGGTATTAACTCTGCTTGTTGTGACTATATAATTGTTGCTCATGTCTAATTTTTCTTGTCTGGGTTTTATGTTCTACCAATATCTGATTCGCTACACTCGGCTGTAATGGAGAGAAAGATGAGGAAAGATAGAAAACAGAAGGAGAAACTGGTTTAAATAATATATTTAATAGGAAATAAATCGGACCTTGGCAGGTGGATCAACATGTATCAGGTGGTGACAGGGCCAGAAATCATATGCTGACTGGGATGCGCAACCAGGAAATTCAGTCCTTTTACAGGTTGTGGTAGATTCAGGTAGATTCAGGTCGTGGATCAGCGCTCACCCAACAATTGAGCGAGCGCTGATGGAGCATCACTGATCTCGACATGAGACAGGTAGGCTTGAACGGACCTAGTCTTCCAGGTTCCAGCCGACATCAAGAATGGCAAAGGTAAACTGGCAGCGGCACATGCTTGGGCGGCACCTCGGCGGAGGTTATGGAGGGTAGCATGTTGTGTATCGGAGAATGTTGTCGCCAGGGCATCACGGAGCATTTTGGTCAGGAGACGGAGGGTCAGAGGGGTGATGACGGCTGGATCGTCAGGGCTAGGAGTAACAGAGGCTATATATCGACGCCCTGCTTGAAGAGGGCAACAGGTTGCACCGGGGAGAGGGGGGGAAGAATGAATTGGAGCGGGCAGGATGAGCCAGGGCGGGTTTTAGTTGACATCACTAATACTCGTATATATATACTGACGTGCTTAAAGTTCAAGACATGAGGGCTGGGAAATGAGGAAACCACTAGATTACTCTGTCGTAACAAACACAGGTAGCAAATTATCAGGGCAGCTATAGCAGCTACTGGAGGCATACTACGATCAGGGAGAGAAGAGATAACTCTACGGAATTGTCTGAGGGAAAGAGCCGGAGCTTGTGAATGAACATGTGTAGAGGAGCGAATCACCGCCCGGTTCATGACTAGTAATTCGTAAGCATTAAAGGCTGAGATATCATTGGAAAGAGCTGAAACCCAAATCTTCACTGAACTAAAATAATTCATGACAGCTCCTGGGGAGCGGAGGGAGGAAGGAAGGAGAGGAGATCATATAGGCGTGGGGCATGGGGAGGGAAGGAATGTCTAGTCACGAAGAGCAGGTTGCGCCTGATATGCGACACCTTGTTTTGCCCGGTGCGCTGTGACAGGCCGGAATCGTACATCAAGAGGAGCTGACGGTGGTGGTTCATCGTGTAGCCTGGAAGATATAGGCAAACAATGTACGATCTTCTGGGCCCGTATGCACCAATCGGTGTTAGGGCCTTATCCGCGGCTAAGGTAGCCGCCCACTGCTAAATGTGAGAAATCGGTATGCACCAATCGGGGTTAGCGCTAACCGCGTGATTTCACCGCGGCTAAGCTAAACCACCTTCTGAGTTGGGTTTAGGGCCTATCTGGTGCGGTTAGTGTGGCGGCCGCCAATATATTACAGCCAAATCTATTCAATGCGATAATATTTGACAGAATTACATAGGCAAATCGTGAAATTTCATTAAATTAACCCTAAATTCGAAGTCACATTAACGTAGCAGCTACATCGGCGGCATTATTCATATTGTCGAATCGACGTCGATATCCATACTGTCCAACGTCAACTAAAAATGGCCGCCGCCGCCGCCAAATCGACGGCAATATATTATGCCCAAATCTATTCAATGCTGTCATATTTAACAGAATTACATACGCAATAAGTGAAATCTTATCAATTTAACCCTAAATTCGAACCGATATTAACGCCCGCGCCGCATTGGCGGTGTTATTCATATTGTCAAATCGAGGGAATTCCCAAATCTATAAATAAACTCACGGTTAGCTATCCGCAGCGGCTAAAACATTGGTGCATACAGATTCATACATTTCTCCAACCCGCCGCTACCCCGAGGTAGCTACCCGCGGCTAGTGCCTTAGCTCCGGCTAAGCCTATCACCGATTGGTGCATACGGCCCCAGGCTGGCAAGATGACATAAGCATTTGCAGTGCGAAATCTAGTAACATTAATGAGAGGAGTACCTTTGTTTCAACTAGATCAAGTGATTACAGAGTGCAGAAGCTTTATCTTTAAGGCTAGAGTCATTAAATGATCTGCTTAACGCATCGGCCAAGACCAAATCGGTACCTGGTTTAAACTTCACTTCAAGTTCAAATTATGCTTTGCTGATAGTCACCACAACTGTTGTGCACATGCGCAGAGTATCGGATCCCTGCCCCTGCCTGAGGACAATACCTGCTGTGATGCTAGATTATCTTTATTAGCGATCACCAGATAATTAACTGGATCTGGAGGCATTAGAGCAGTAACTGCTTGAACTAGATTAAGTGCCTCTAGCTGGGCAATATTTGTAAGTTTATCTAGCACGAGGGGCGGGAATTGTGCTCTGTAAAGTGTAATAGTTAGTACTCGAGAATGCTCCAGCTGCTGTTATCGTCGCATCACACTCAATGATCCAAGGGCAGGAGGTTGATTTGGAATTAACAGGATTGCGTTAAAGGTTGCTGCAAATTTTTTAGACCATTCTAAATCTTGAAGATCTGGATTAAATGGGAATGAGCCTCTCGGTGGAGTAGCTCTTAGGGCGGCGAGAATCTGGTTAGTGAACCTGGCAACCGGCTTCATGCATTTACCTAAATGATTGATCTTCCCCGCTATTCTTTGGAGCTCTTTTCTGGTTGCAGTTGTTTTTGATTTCCAAGCAGTACAATCGTCTAGAATTTCTTTAACCTTTTCTATCGGGAGGGAAACCATCATTTCTATCGTATCTATTTTAAACCCCAGCCAGACAAGTGAGTTACAAGGGGAAAAACATTTTTCATCTGCTAACTGAACTCCCAACAAATCGGCGAGAACATGTAATCGATTGTAGGCCTGGATAGCTCTTTCAAGTGATGATTCCAACCTGACAAAGTCATCTAAGTAGCATAAAGAGAAGAAACCTTCTCGCCGAAGCAACCAGACCAATGCTCTGGTTGTTCTCGCGCAAGCCAACGCTGATATTTGGCAACCAAACGGCGGGGCAATATCTACGTAATAGTTATTTTTTAGGATAATTCCCAACAGCGGGGCTGAGAGAGGACAAACTCTCAACTGGCGATACGCCCTGGCCAGATCTGCTGACCAAAGGCAAGCATTAGGGCCTAACAAGGAAAGTTTGTCGGTCAGTATAGAAACTGATGGAAGGGTAAAATTAAAGGAATTACCCAAATAAAACCCTTTCTTTATCCCGGCATTTACACCTTTCCCCATGGGAAAACTCAAATCAATGATGACCCGCCTTGAGAAAGAATTCTTTTTCGGATGGGTCATCATCGGGCTGACCTGAAACCAGGGTTCAAATGGCGGCTCTGGGAATGGACCTAAGAGCGCACCTAGACTCAACTCTTTCACTACATATGCACAAATATGTATGTCTGAATCAGCTGCAGGTGTATGATTAGTAAGGGACGGTGAAGGAGAACTAGCAGTGTAATCCAACGGCCATCCAAACTCCAGATGGTCGATGAGAGAAGTATCAGGAAAATCCGAAAGCAATGCCCTCCATATCGGAATATTCAGGCTGGAAGGGACAGGCAGCCTCGACTGCAAGTAATTCGGAAGCGCCGTACTACGTACAACATCATAAATCTCTAAATAATAAGCAAACGCGTCCCAAAGATGAAAACGTGCAAATGGCCAAAATGAAGCTAAGGTTACGCTAAACAACATCGGGGACGGGGGGGGGGGGCCCAAAGCCCCGATGCCTGACATCGCTGAGAAGGGTTAATGCATCTATCAAAGGAATATCGAACCAGTCAAAAACAATATCTGGTAATGTCAAGTCTACTGCAGTGGAAGCAATGGATGAAATCGTTTTAGGAATCTGGGGGCAAGGGGTGTTGGGGGTTGGGGGTTGGGGGTTGGGGGGGAGGAGGCGGGGAGGAGAACATCCAGACTCAAACGGTATAACCGAAATATTAGGAGAACAATGAAATGAACTAGAGCTAGTACGGGAAGTAGAGGGGATGGGCCTCTCGACTGAACTCAACGGAGTTAATGTTACACCGGCAGACACGACCGTAACAGCAGGGCTAACACTCAGCTGATCTATGGAGGGCACTGGGACACATGCCGACTGAGCTCGGAGGGGGGAATTGAGGGGGGATGGGGAAGGGTCGGCGACCTGAGCGACCGCATCAGGCCGGGGCGAGTCCACAGCCGGTGTTGCAGTTTCAGTTCCCAGCAGTTGAAGTTCCCACAATTGCTTCTGCGCATGCGTCACCATTGTCAATGGTCGTGAGCAATCTTCACACATAAAAAGTAAAATATCTCTAAAACAAAACCAGCTAGAAACAAATCGCTTGGTACACATATAGAAAACATGTTTACCAACACGATTATATTAAATTGATATGGTTAGGGTTCTGGATTTCTGTTAATTTTGAATAATGTTTTGCACTGCGCGTACCGCCAAACTCAACGCATTGTCAATGGTCGTGAGCAATCTTCATGCAGAAAAAGTGAAATATCCCTAAAACCACACCACCTAGAAACAAATCGCTTGGTACACATATAGAAAACATGTTTACCGAAACGATTATATTAAATTTATAAGGTTAGTCACACTGACACTATAGTGACAGCGATTTGCGGCGATCGGCAATGGTTTAAATCGGGCTAATGTTGACACATGCGCAGACAATGCATTGACGCATGCGCAGATGCTTTGACGCATGCGCAGAAGCAATTGTGGGAACTTCAACTGCTGGGAACTGAAACTGCGACACCGGCACACACACTTGAACTTGAATTGCCCCCACTTGAGTCGGGAATGTTGTTGTTGGGAGGGTGGCACGTAACTGCACCGGTTCACTACTAGGTTGACAGGCAATGCTAGGTTATGGCGCGCATTGTGCAAAGTCAGAACGACCAGCTACTGAGAGCTCTGTCACACTTACATGTTGCTGGGTTTGCGTACCTTCAGCCGCCTTCTTGTCAGTAGCCTTTCTGTTTTTCAAGCAGTCTTGCTCTTTATGTGGGAGCGACCGCTTATACCTATAAGCGCAGAATGCACAGACATAGGCATATCTATCTGGCAATGTGCCATGTGAAGCAGTGAAACCGCAAGGGCGTCCCCAATTCCAATTAAAGCAGGCTTTTCCTTCCGTTTCTTTACTATATTCATCCCGACTATTAATCGGCTGAGACACCTGCACCGGCATAAGCACTGATGTCTGTATGCAAATAAGCAGGTCTAGCTGCAGGCAGACGATTCGCTTCAGCACAAACGTCACGTTGAATACCAGAAATTGCTAAATGGTTCAACCACCCATGCCTGAGCCTACATTCTTCGACCATTTGAAACACACATTCCGACCACTTGCGACATGTCAGCCAGTCCCAAATTATTGCCATGGTAGAAAGTTCTAGTTCATGTTTGAGCAATGGAGGCCACCATTCATCAGGAAAGTCAGGGTGGGACGCCAACTGCCTGAGCGCAGAAAAATACTCCGCCCATGTTGCCTCACCGAACGAAATCTTCTTAAACCTCTCTCCACATGTGATAAAATTATGGGGTAGCAGCGCCCTACCTTTCAACTTTTTGAGACCCGGAGTTTCTTCGCCAAGCCTACCGACAGAAGCCAGGCAGACCCAAGCTGGACAAGGAGGCGGGGGTGGTGACGGTGACAGCGGCTGTGGAGGCGTGTAGTATGACCGGGGTCGCGGCCTGCTGGCAGTTGGCGGCACCGGTGTCGCAGTTTCAGTTCTCAACCAGACTTAGTTCTCAACATCGCTTCTGCGCATGCGTCAAAATCTAAAAGCGTTGTCTGCGCATTGTCAATGGTTGTGAGCTCTCCCACTACAAACTCAATGGCTATGAGCAATCTTCATAGAGAAAAAAGGTGAAATATCTCTAAAACCACACCACCTGGAAACAAACTGCTTGAAACACATATAGAAAACATATTCAACGAACAGATTATATTAAATTTATAAGGTTAGGGTTCTGCATTTCTATTAATTTTGAATAAAATTGACATATTGAACTGCACATATCCGCAAACTTAATGCATTGTCAATGGCCATAAGCAATCTTCATACAGAAAAAGTGAAATATCTCTAAAACCAAACTACCTAGAAACAAATCGCTTTGTAGACATATAGAAAACATGTTTACCAACAAGATTATATTAAATTGATATGGTTAGGGTTGTGGATTTCTAGTTGAGAACTGAAACTGCGACACCGGCAAACTCAAGTTTTTATTTGTTGTTGTTTTGGGTCGCGAGCAATCTTCGTACAGAAAAAGTGAAATATCTCTAGAACCACACTACGTAGAAACAAATCGCTTGGTACACATATAGAAAACATGTTTACCGAAAAGATTATATTAAATTGATGACACTGACACTTAGTGACAGTATGAGGCAGCGATCAGCGAAGGTTTCAATCGGGCTAATGTTGACACATGCGCAGACGATGCTTTGACGCATGCGCAGATGCTTTGACGCATGCGCAGAAGCGATGTTGAGAACTGAGTCTGGTTGAGAACTGAAACTGCGACACCGGCACCTGCACAGCCGGAGACGAGTGACGGGGAGACACAGCAGGCTTCTTACGATGGTGCTTACGTGAAGGAGACCCGAATGGTCGAGGAAGCAAAGAGGCAGACGAGCCTGACACCACCAGCGTCACTGGAGTTACTTTCGGATAGGTTTCATGCAGCGCCGAGGTAAGCCTCTTATTTTCACGCCTGAGTCTCCTAATAATTTCTTTATCTGAGCCTGACACAGACTGCGACGACACTCTTAGGCTATTACTAGCAGGTGAGGAAGAATCCTCCCACAACTGTTGGGGCGGTACACACGAGGAGCGCGCCTGCCTGGACGGCTGAAGTCGCTGGGACAACGGCGGTCGGCCTCTCCTTTTTCCGAATCGGTGGCACAGCTAGGAAACGATGTTTATGGTAGCAGTGTCGAGAGCAGAGTGAGTGAAAGTAGGCAAGGCGATTCAGCAGGAAAAGTAAACAAGCAGCAGCCTCGTGAGCAAATTACCCATGTTAGCCTCGGGCCAACATGCACAACGTCGTATAAGAATGGGATTCAAACTAAACAATTGCTGTCATATGTTGGTTGTTGGGACTTTACATCCTAGAAACATCTATGGGCATATCCCGATGGGACTGTCACTATTTTGTGAACGTTAATCGGTGAATACCAAAAATCGCGGAGATCTTTCATCCCTGTGTTTATATTCATGGTTCGGTTTAGAAATTCAAATCCCGCCCCCCCCCTTTCCCTACGGAAATTGTCTTAAGCCGTGTTCACACGGACAAAATGTGAGGCGCATCACACAAATCGAATCAGGTGAATCGAATTAGCGGCCCGTTCACACGGGCAGTACTTGGGCCGGAAATCGAAATCTGCGCATGAGCAAGTCCAGACTAACCAGCGCCATTTTGGGTTCGACGACGCCGGTGTAGCAGGAAATCGCAAACCCTGTAAATCGCAAACCCCCACTTGTGATTTCCTAGGAAATCGCAAACCCCCATGCCATATATGGGCATGGGGGGTTGCGATTTCCTAGGAAATCACATACCCCCCTGGAGATCTCAAACCCCCCATGTTCATGATACACCACTCCGTACCAGGTTTAAGGGCGGTGTTAGGTACCGATTAGGCCCAAATCTATTCAATGCTATCATATTTAACAGAATTACATACTCAAAAAGTGAAATTTGATCAAATTAACCCTAAAATCGAAGTGATATTAACGCCGCCACTACAAGGGGGGGTTTGTGATTTCCTAGTAAATCGCAAACCCCGGGATGTGCAATTTCCAGGGGTTTGCGATTTACTGCCACACCGGCACCAGAGAGTGTGGGTTCACCTAGATATGTAATGACTGAATCGTATTGGTTTGGAACGGTCAAAACTTCTGCTGGGCAGTGAAACCCTAAAAATAAATGATGAAAAAAATATATTGCACGTCTAGCGGTTTCATAGACCAAATTATAGTATATAGTTCGACGTGCTTAGTCCGCATCACGTAAGTCGGTTGCGTTCACACGGGCAAAATTATCCGCATCACAGAAATCGCCTTACGTAAACTACCTCGATAGGTGGTTTACAGGATCCGCATCACGTGAATCGAATCAGCCCTAATCCGCCTCAGACGTGCGTTCACACGAGAAATGTGATGCGAACTATACAAGTCGCTTTCTACGAATCGATTTATATCGCCCGTGTGAACACGGCTTTAGTGTGCTGACACAGCCTGAGAACATGTGTAAGGTAACTCTAAAGGGATGGAGCAACTTGATTCTCCTTCTAACCAATTACTCTCGGTGAAAATCTGAATTTCATAGACTGTTGGGTCTGTTCTGAAATCATTAGTCCCTTAACAAATGACCATGACCAATCCCAGACTGCACGTCATAATATTGTGAAGGGCGAGTCATTTGACACTCATTCTAAGAGGTTTTAATCCGCTTCAGCTAATTCCCATTGAAATCAATGTTATGCCAAAGCAGTGTTCATACCCAGTTTGACATATCAAATTCCAGGACTTTCCAGGACCTTTCAGTGCAAAATTTCAGGACGTTTTGAAGACATTTATTAAATTAAGGTATCCCGAAACATAGCGGTATTCAAAATAGATTCATTGTGTCAGATGTGAAGTGTAAATAAGCATAACAAATAACGATGAACATATGCATAGTTTTAATATAAAATTCAACAGGGAGGATAACACCTTACAGCAATTAAACTATGCGATAGTTTGGGCAAGTCGGCGAAATAGGCTTTAAAAAAAAAAGATTTTCCATATTCCAAAATTGTCAAGGATCTTTAGACAAATTCCCCGACTTTCCAGGCCTGGGATCCTGAATTATCGAATTCCATGACTTTCCAGGTTTGCAAGGACCCGTACGAACTTTGCAATCGATTCGTGTAAATCTTTACACCTTTAGGAGGCTACACGCAAGTGCGTTTAAGTTTGTTGGGGCTTTACATCTTAGTAATCAAAAGGGACATACACTTTGAAAACAAGACTTTGATGCTAGAAAATAGAGGGAGGAGTCTTACCGTCTAGTTTGGTGTCTTTTATGACCAGGATGTTCACTGCAGATGTGTGTAAGCATTATGGAAAATGAAAGTGAAATAGTTGAGAAAAGTATGCAACCAAACTAGGCAATTTACAATTAGAATACCGAAAGAGAAGAAGCATAATATACTCAATTATAGTTCCCTGTATACAGTATAACCATCAGGGTAGGGTTTTAGCCAGTTGAAACCTGTTTTAGCCGTGACGGTGGCTAAAACCGACTAAGACTACGTTTTAACCAATTTTTTATGGTTTTAACTGGCTAAAACTGGCTATATAAGCGGCTAAAACCTCCAGTATTGCATGTGACCATGGCTAATATGTATGGAATGGATTACATAGATACCTAGCCAGTTGTATGAACATTTTAAAGCGTTAATTAATATCAATATGCTGTAGTACTACATTTTATTCACAGTAAACTGTACTGAACGTTTCTGTGGTTGAGCGGAGCTGGTCTCCATGATGATGGGCTTACAATCAGGCACAGGACACTCTGCATCCTGTTGTTGAGGTTCACTCGTTCTGGTCTGCTTGACACACTAGTCATAATGTGCGTTGATCCTGGCAATGTCGTTACTCTGTATTTTCAAACAGAGTTTACACTGAGCAGTGACCTGTGAACCATCCACAAGGCGAGTGAAATGGTTCCAGACAGGATCCATAGGTCTACCATCTTTGAACATGTTGACTAATATGACTGAGCACTGTTATCACATTAGCACGTGCCTTGTCAATCCACCAATAATCTGTGTGTGGAGGCTTAAAATTCATCATTTTCAATCTGTTGGTGTGTTCTAAGTTTTTCACCAATTGAAATAAAACCTAAAGCAAAATAAAGCTTCATATTTCTTCTTTCTACTAGTACCATCTACATTAGCATATGCCTTTGAACAGCTACAGAAAATCAATGCTTTGTCAAGTCCATTTATGTAGAAAATCACCTTTTGTTTCAACTAACTTATGCATGAAATTTTACACTGCTTCTTCAAACCTCTGATGCCCATTCACCAGAGCTAGCATCATCATGCCAATGATATCATTTTGTTGCCAATACTACAGGCCATATAGTCATATTTTGTCCTTGAATAAATTCTTTGTCCATCTATTTTAAATTTTAATTTAAAATGTTCAATTAACCACCATTTCGGAACCGAATAATGGATAACTTCGGGTTTTACATGAAAATAAAGATCCTTTTTTTCTTAAAATAAAGAACTTACTCATGATTCTTAGCAATGCACGGTGTGAAGGTGTAAATTTGAGACAAAATAAATGTTGGCTCTACTTAAGAATTGAATGCTAAAGTTGTTATGCAATGTGCCAGTTGTTATGCAATGTGTCAGTTGTTATGCAATGTGCCATAAACACACTGCCCACACACACACAGGGTTTGAAAACTTAAAAAAACAAAACATTCATATCTATCAAATTGTATTGTATGTAACGTAAACAGAAAGAGCATGTTGAAGGTAGTACAGTGTGAAAATTTCATGCAATTATCTTGTACGGGTGCTTTTCTGTACCAAATAAGCCTGTTCAAAGTTGGGCATTTCCTTTTACCGGATTTTATCACTTGTCAAATTGAGCTCTGGACCATTTTAAACCTATTTTTTTAAGCTTTTCCCAAGCATATGTAGTCCTGAAAAAAAATAGCAATGACAAGACTCATCAGTAGGTTAGGGATAAATCAGAATAATTTAATATGGGTGCCAATTTTTTCCACAACCAAGCACCCAAAAGTGGTCCAAAGCAAAATTTGGAAATTGGTGAAATTGAGGAAATTGTGATTTCACGCATTTTTGAAGATGTATATCTTGAAATGTAACCACATCAGACCCCTGGATCTTTGTATTCTCATTGTATAGGCCATGGATTTGAAGGAAAAAATACAGAAAGTCTGATAGGGTGGTTACTTTTAATTCTTGGGGCCATCAAAAATGCTATCTTTTTAGTTTTGGGTGACCCAATTAAGTAACAACCTAAAAAAGTCCATATCTTCTTTAATATTAGAGCGATTTTCACGAATGAAGTGTCCTTTTATTTCAAATTAAATATACTAACAGGTGAAATCCATTAAATCAAACTCCAAACTATTTTTGAAAATCACTTGGGATACCTACTATTAGCAGTCAGATTGGCTATGAAAATCAGACTAACAACCTCCTATATTTATACCCAAACTTCAAAGGACTTGCTCAACTTCAGTGATTCACACTTCTGGGATGTTGTACTCACCCATAAAATGTGTTGGTCTCTTTTCACACATCTTCAAAGATACGCTTGTACGTACCTCCTTTCAAGATGGAGTATTTTGTAACCCTCTCCATGCAAAAGTTGTTCTCACCTCTTTGCAAGATCCCAATCAAAGGACTACCCTTCACACCTCTTCAAAGCTAAAGTTTTACACCTTACATATCACTGCTATCCCTCACCATGACATCAAAAGGGACACATAAGTTGTCTAAACTGTATTAGAAACAGTTTTGAGCAATTATTCTTGTGATTTTATGCACAGCCCAGAATATCTTTAGTTTTAGTCAGTTTTAGCCACTTTTTAGGGACTGGTTCTGTTTTCAAGGACTTTCAAGGCCCGTGCGAACCCTATGATACACTACATATGTACATTTTAAAGATAGACTACATTTGTACAGTAAGACACAGCTTTCTTTCTTTTGTAACAGAGATAAAGAAAATGGTTTGCCAACAAAGCTTCTTATAGTCAGTCAATTTTGTCAGAAGGTTTATTGATTTGTTTAGTGATATATTGATCAGCTTTAACACCAAAAACTTAGTCATAATTTAACCACCGTAAAACTCAAATGATGTGGCCACATCATTCGTCAGAGTTCAATATACCGTACATTGTTGGAAGGGAAGGTGAATGGCAGCAGAGGGAGAGGGAGACCAAGAACATCATGGTTTACAAATATTTCACAGTGGACAGGCTTGAATTATTCACAGTCTATCAGAACAGCACAACATCGGGACAAGTGGAGAACCATTGCATCCAACCCTCGACTAGAGGATGGAACTATTGATTGATTGAAAACTCAAATAGAACGTTCTCTCCAACCTACTACTTTACATCCAGGACAAATATATGTATTACAAGATGGTAGGATCAGCTTGATATCTAAAACCGATTAAAGGCAAACACCACTAAATGCAAGTCTACATGTGGTCATCACCTGTGTAAGTTACTGCGACATCTTAACACAGTTTAAATACTTACTTTCCCCTTTTCTGTGTTTTGTACATGCTTAGACTGAACACAGCTTAGTTATTTTGTTTTAAATTCCAAACATTATAATACAGGGTTCCTACACTTTTGGCTGAAGAATAATTTCATAACTTTTCAGTAATTTAATCCATCATTTTTCCTTGTTGTCTTTTTGTTGTTTTTAAAAAACTTAATTGGTCGTGTAAATATGTTATGGGGTTTATAAATGTCATCGCTTAATTTGCTCAAAAATATCCATGTAATACAATACATGAAGTGAAATAACGTTCAACCTCTTGCCGTCCATGATTTTCTATAACTGTCCAAAACCGTATCCACATAAAGCTCGAATTCCAAGTACTTTCACAGGCCTGGGAATCTTATTTAGAATTTCCTAAACTTTCCACATTTACCAGAGCTCCATGCAAACCCTGTTATGTCAATTAAGAACATGTTATTAGCTCAATGATACCAGATGTAATGAAGTGCATTCTCACCTGTCGCATCAACTGCTTTGGGAACTGCTGTAGAAGTAATTACTATAAATGAAACGTGATAAATATTACGAGAAAACCAAATATTTTTGCAGAGAGTTAAGAATTACAATTTGTGATCATTTCAGTCGTCATTTGTGCATTTAAATGGGGAGCTTCCATGTGCCATTTCTCTCGCTATAGACTTGGTGGCAGCACCTGTTCCCGGTCCAAGTCGGACATCATGGTTGGATAGAAGGGTGTAGGTGTGTGTGTTGGTGGTGTAGGTGTGTGGTGGGGTGGGGGTGTGTAGTGGGGGTTTAGGTGTGGTGGGGGTAGATATGTGTGTGGTGGGGGTGTAGGTGTATGTTGGATGTGTGTGGTGGTGGTGTGTGGTGAGGTTTTAGGTGTGTGGTGGGGTGTAGGTGTGTGGTGGAGGTGTAGGTGTGTGTGCACGTGTGTGGTGGGGGTTTAGGGATGTGGTGAGGGTGTAGGTGTGTGGTGGGGGTGTGGTGGGGGT
Source organism: Branchipolynoe longqiensis (assembly GCA_030323885.1). Classification (NCBI taxonomy): domain Eukaryota; kingdom Metazoa; phylum Annelida; class Polychaeta; order Phyllodocida; family Polynoidae; genus Branchipolynoe; species Branchipolynoe longqiensis. The sequence goes on along the minus strand of CM059199.1, from coordinate 48,357,696 downwards.
GTAGGTGTCTGTGATTGAGGTGTAGGTGTGTGTGGTGAGGGTGTAGGTGTGTGTGTGGTAGTGTAGGTGTGGTGTGTATGATGAGGGTGTAGGTGTGTGTGTGTGGTGTAGGTGTGGTGGGGGTTTAGGTGTGTGGTGGGGTTGTAAGGGGTACCGGGTGTATAGGTGTGTGTTGTGGGGTGTATGGGGTATAGGTGTGTGTCGTGAGGTGTATCATGGGGGTTTAGGGCTGTGGTGGGGGAGTAGGTGTGTGGTGGGGGTCTAGGGATACTAAAGATTATAAGGTGCTGCTCTGCAAGACACCCCTACACCTCCACCATAAACCACCTACACCCCACCACACACACCGTCAACACCCACGACACACACATACACACCCACCACATCCCTACACACCCACCACATCCCTACACACACCACATCCCTAAGCCCCCACCACACCCCACAACCCCCACCACACCATACCCACTCACCACACCCCCACCACACACCCATAAATCCCCATACACACCCACCATACAAACCAAAATCCTCACCACACCCCTACACCTCCACAACACATCCACCACGCAAACATACGCGACCACCACACACCCACCATACACACCTACACCACAACCACACCATACCCACTCACCACACACCCCTACACCCCACCACACCCCACTAAATCGACACACACCAAAATCCTCAGCACACCCCTACACCTCCATCACACAATCATACACCCCCCACACACCCACCATACACACCTACACCCCAACCACACCATAGCCACTCACCACACACCCCTACACCTCCACCACACCCCCCTAAATCCACACACACCAAAATCCTCACCACACCCCTACACTTCCATCACACAAACATACACCCCCCCCACACACACCATACACACTACACCCAGCCACACCCCTCAATACATACACACCTACACCCCACCACACACCCCTAAATCCGCCACGCCACCACCAAACACACCAAAATCCTCACCACACCCTTACACACCCCTACACACCCACCACACAAACATACGCCCCCCACCATACACACCTCAGCCCAACTACATGCCCTCAATACCCCCTCAATCCCCACTACACCTCCCCCTTATTTACATACACTTGATAGTAGAGGGAACTGCTTCTAATAGTCTAACCAACCAAAGCATTACAGAGACCGGCAGGGTGCGCCATCTGACGAGACTCATGCAAACTGAAAGTTCCCCATTGTGTCTGCCATAACAGATTTTCGTACATAATAGTGAAATGCGGTAAATAATAAAGGGTTCACACTCTTTTTCAGCATCTTTTTTAATTACTTTTTAAGTACTTCTTATGACCATTAAAGCTGTGTTTTAAGGACCAAAATGTAATAACTCTAGGTTCCGAGTATACTCCACTAGTCATATTGCCCATCAGGTGGGGAAAATACCAAAGTAATCTTTGTAGGACAGCCAACATTTTCCAAAATTATTTTCTGTCTGCAGTAACCTTGAGAAATTATCTCAAATGACACAAAACAAAAAGATCCATAAGCCTACCTATAGTTACTACATACAAACAATTAATTAGCCTAACAACAAAAATACAAGTGCAAGTTACGATGTGAAAAATCAGGCTAAACAAAGTTAGATTCCTGATGTCAACATGCTTGGTGCTACTTGTGAATCAACTTTGTCATGTTTTTGTGTAATTTTTAATGACTTATAATACTTTTTGTATGATTGTATGACTTTTCTGTACATTTTGAATAATTGTATGACTTTTCATTACTCAAGTTTTGCATTTTCAAAAGTTAATACTTTTTATTTTTGTTATCACCAGCACGAACCCTATAATAGGATGTACATATGTCCACATTGCGAACATACCGGGCATGGTGGCCGAATCGGTAGAGCGCGAGCCTCGTGTGCGCGAGATAGGGAGTTTGGTTCCCGGTCAAGTCAAACCAATGAAAATGAGCACTTGTCACTTCCTAGCCAGGCGCTCAGCATTAATAGGATAGGGCAAGGACTGGTTAGCTTAGTGTCAGGATAATGTGAATGAGTGGGATACGGGGTCATGGTGACAGTGGCCTGATTTCCCAGTGAGGCAGCACTATAAAGTCACCATGAGTGCACAATGTCACAAGTCAGTACCCGTCCTGATATGACCTTAGAAATAAAACTCCAACAAGCAACCAACCATGTTGCGAACAGTGGAATAAAGGACAACAACATCTCAGTGCAAAATAGGAAGCTGGATCTAGTTCCCACAATAAGAAATAATTGTGTAGCTACTTGCCTGGTAGAACTTTCTTATAATAAGCAGAAATATCCAGACCGGGAGGCCTCGTAGTTGTCAAACACATTTTTTTCTTTAGGTAGCAAGGGTCATATAGCCATGGCTTTGCAGCTGAAACAATGTAGAGAAATCCATCGCAGTTGTCCCTTACGTCACAGGACCTACCGCAATCTTTGCGCGAAAGATTCATTTGATAAAGGTCGTTTCCCGCGCAGTCACCCTCTATACGATTATAACCTGCAACTGTAATGATTTGAGAATGCAGTTATCAGGACCGTTTGCATATGGAACATTATGTAAATTGCTTCAATATATATTTATAGACTTAAAAAGAAATTACTTTGTAATTAAAGTTGCATAGTCCGATGGCTTTCAGTTTTGGTCATTTTTCTCAGATGAATATATTAAATTGATCGTTATAATCTACCTCATTTCAGGTTGAAGTAACTTTTATGATAAAAGCATAGTTTTGAGATATTTGAAATTCAAACATGTAAAATTAGTTTTGGCAAACACGCAAAAACTCTGACACCATAGGCTTCAGCAGTAAGAGGTTCTATTAAATTGTGTATGTAGTTCATCAATATCTAAGTTAGATATGCAGAACCAAATCTATATAATTATTTTGGTTTTAAAAATTTGATGTCTTACCGGACTATGCAGCTTTAAGTTTAAGTATATTCCATAGCTAGAGTTGACACAGATTATATACAAGTTTTTGTTGTTGCAAATCTAATAGATAGCAGTTTCAAAATGTACCATATCACTACATTATATTTCTAACAATGAACACTGGTCATAATGTAATTTGTCAATCTTTAATTTGTCATTTGAAAGGATGGAATGAAATCGTTAAATAAAAGTTGAGAAATATTATTATTTCATTCATAATTACCGCTATAGATAGTTAAAAATAGTAGAGGTCCAACTATTTACTATTGTGCACCTGGAAACAAAACATGATAGGCGGGGGATTGGCGAACATTACTTAGTGTTTTTATCAACGGGATAGTTGCCATGCTGACGTCACCATGCCGTTGCATTATAATCTACCTTACTTTTAGAATAGAGTAACTCTGATTAAAATGGCTAACTTTGCAGCGATCGTTACCGTGGAATTATATAGGTTGACATATATAGGCACTTCTCAAATAACATTTACTCAATTGAGATTTGAAGGGCTAAAAATAAATATATTCTTACCACTTTGATCCTTTCACCAAACAAAGAAAACCGATTCATAAAATCTGGAAATATTCTGTTGTTTGTTTTTTTGGTGATGATGTATTTATGCTGCCCATAACTGTTATGTCTAATGACTTGTTTTCGCCGCTGGACAGTAATAGTTGTGTGGTTCCCCTCTTTTGCTACTTATGGATTGTTGTTAGGATGTTAGGTCCTGGCAACATCTAAGGTCATATCAGGACGGGTACCGACTTGTGACAGTGCGCACTCAACTTTATAGTGCTGCACCACTGGAAAATCGGGCTGCCGACACCATGACCCGATATCCCAGTCAATCAAATTATCCTGACACTGAGCTAATCAGTCCTTGCCCTATCCTATTAATGCCAAGTGCCAGGCTAGGAAGCAACAAGTATAAATTTTATAAGTCATTTGTTTGACTCATTGGTTTGACTCGACTGGGAACCCAACTCCCGATCTCCTACACGCAAGGCCCATGCTCTATCGATTTGACCATTGCGCCCGGTAATTTCACATGTATATGACTTCCACCATTACAGGTTTCAGTATGTTTTTGTAATTCAAATTCTAAGGCTCGTGTGGACTGGGGCAACTGACATTTCTACCAGTACAGGTTTCCATGTGTTCTACTAAGTCTTAGTCTCATCAGGACTGGGGAAACTGACATACATCCACCAGTATTATGTTTTAGTGTGTTCTACTAATTCTAAGGCTCCTCTGGACTGGGGCAACTGAAACACTTCCATCACGGCATCAGTATTTGTTTCAGGGCGTTCGACTCATTTTAGGGCGTGTCTGGACTGGGGCAACTGACACACTTCCACCAGTATAAAGTTACAATGTCTTCTACTAATTCAAAGGTCCGTATGGACTGGGACAATTGACACACTTCAAATAGTACAGGTTGGTGGTCCTGTGTTCTATTTAATTCTAAGAAGTGCAGTACTGATACATCTGGTACACTTCTATCAGTACCCATAAGGGTAAACTAACCCTCTCCTTTCCTATCCTATGGTTTGTTGTTAAAATTTTAAGTCCTGGCAACATCTAAGGTCATATCAGGACGGGTGCCGACTTGTGACAGTGCACACTCAACTTTATAGAGCTGCCTCACTGGAAAATCAGGCTGCCGACATCATGACCTAATATCCCACTCAGTCACATTATCCTGACACTGAGCTAACCTGTCCTTGCCCTATACTATTAATGCCGAGTGTCAGGCTAGGAAGCAACAAGCATCAATTTTATAAGTCCTTGGTTTGACTCGACTGGGAACCTAACTCCCGATCTCCCGCCCGCGAGACCTGCGCTCTACCGATTCAGCCACCGAGCCCGGTCCAATCCTATGAATAATGTTGTCATTACAGAGCTGGAACTGGTAATATTTAAGTGAGAGAAATTTAGAAAATCAATTGCATAGACTTCAAGAAGATAGTTGCTCGGTAAATATTATGAAAAATAATATATCTTACCTTCCAAGAGCTCAGTTCCCTTTATTATGGGAAGTGGTGTACTCGTCTCTGTAGATGAAAAATGAAGGATCCGAAGGAAGAAAAATTAAATATTTGCTCAAATATACAAAATTCCAAATACATCACTTTCTGGATACCAAATGTGTTGCACATATCGTCTCTAGCAAGGCTCTTGGACATGTTAGGGTGGGAGCTAAGACTGCGACTGGTACATTTATACAAAAAGTGTTTTTTTATCTAATCGAAGGTATTTCCTAGTAGCTTTAGGGCAATCCAATGTAAAAGCAAATATAAGGTAAGAACCTTACCAAGTTTGTATTATAAGAAACAACATGTTTATTATTTCAAGGTGAGCTTCACTTATAGGGCATATAGTGAAGGATAAGGCTGAAGGGGATAATCACCCCACTTCCGGTTGTGCAAACACACCACGTCCCAGCTCCAATCATTCCCCAGGGACCAGAAAACACAAACTCAGAAAACAAGTATTGAGCCTCATTTCAGTCTGCGGGCATACATGTTGCATGTTTTTGATAACTGTAATTCAAACGAAACGTGGCAAAGATAAAAGGTCGGATTTCCTTTATAAACCTCAAAGACCCCCCTGGGTAGAAATAGTAGTTAAATTAATATTAAAGTGTACAAGTAAGCCTACACTGTGAACATTTTTAAGAACAGATTAGACCCTATGCTAAAGAGAAGAGGGGGGCACTTTATAAGCCAAAGATGGCTTCCTGCCCCGCTATTGAAGACCACCAACAGACAGGACAGTTTGCACTAGCAAATTCCTGGTGGTTCCATTGTGAACTCATTGTGAGTATGAGCGAGTAAGCAGGTAAGACTAAGACTTCCGCGGGTTTTTTTTCCTCTCTTTATTTGACAGATGCATTGCCACTTTTTTTTTTTAAAGGAAAGCTGAGCAAAGGACCAAAATTGGTGATAGTAGCTTACGTTTAGGTCGGTTCTTGGTATAAGACATAACTGACAGTCCTATTACTGTTTTAGTGAGCACGCACATTCTCGTCTTCATAAAGCACTGCGGGTATGCCCACTTCTCCTCCTCTGGGATAATGTAAACAAACCCATCACAGGCAGGCATTTTGGTGCACATTGATCCGCATTGTGCTCGTGAGCCATGTAGTTGCTTCAAGTCTTTCCCTTCGCAGTCGCCATCCATTTCCGTATAGCCGTTAACTGTTAGAAAGTTATAATTATTGGGTTAATTAATACCATCTAAATGTTGTAATACGCGATGAGATTTGAAATAATCTCTAACATCAACCATGACGCAAGGTCACAACCAAAAGGTTTCCAAAAAGTAATGCTGTCTAGACTTGAGGAAACCTAGCTTTAGCCACATGATTGTAGATAAATGGAACTCCCTCCAAGAATCTGTTGTCTCCGCCCAAATCATGAACTGCTTTCGGTCCCGACTCGACAAGTTTTGGATACAAGAACAATACAGAATACCATGATCATCCTTGATCAAAGTCATCTATTGTAGGACCGGAATAACAACAGGCAATCAGCCTACCAAATTGTGTATATATAATTGGTATCAAGGTATAATATGGAGCGCTCTCTAAGGATAGTCAGTATTGAATCATCAGAGGAATGAACTTGTGATAGTGCTAGCAAAGTACTGGATGAAACCTGATTGGCATTATTTTTTCGCGAACACTGACAGTCTATGGGAAAATTACGGCGTTTCCACAGAAATCCACCTGACCGAAATAGCAATTACATATAATAAACAATGGATAAGTACAAGCAAGTCATACAGATTACATAGATTAACAGTAGCAAATAAGTAAATAATAGAATAAGGCAGGATAATAACATAATTATTATTTATTATACATTCCGTATATGATATTTTGGGTAGATGTAGCAAAATTAGACTGGAGTGTAGACTTACCATTAAATGGTTGAGGTCCATGATAAATAATCTGGCCTTTCAACCCTTGTCCTGTTGTAGTAACTATTAATAAAAAATGAAAACATCCAACTAGAAAGTGAGATATATATCAATCACAAAACAAATCTACCTAATTTGTAGTCTCGACCCACTTGTGCATTAGACTTGATTACTTGTAATCAGGTTTAATCGTTATTATTTAGGTTGTACTCTTTGGTAGTGATAATTATTCAAATAACAGTATTATATTCAATATTTCATCGTAACCGAAACCTGCCCCTCCCCGCCTCCAGCCATTCGGTTTTGCTTGGCCGTTGGACTATCAACTTCGAGGAAGACGACAAAAAGGCAGGAGGACCTGATGAAGAAGATGCAGGAGACGATGGAGGCCATGGAGACGTGCTGGCAACGGATCGAGCAGCACGTCCTCCAGCAGGAGAAGGCGCTCGCGGAGGCGGCCGCGGGCAGTGGCCCTGGCCGCCCCCCAACCGACGACCGACAGCCTCGGCCCTGGAGGCGGCCGACGCCGTCCCCAGTGAGGATCGCCGGCGCCGGCCCCGTGCCCGGATGGCCTCCCCGTCCTACCTGCCCAGCGACCTGGACATGTCGTGGGAGACGCTGCCCCCCCCCCCCCCATAGAGCCAGACAGCAGAGACGAACATGGAGGGACAGCCCTGACACCCCACCCCACCGCCCAGCCCATGCCCTGGCTGGGCGCCGTCAACACTGCCGGGAGGCCAACGGCTACGATGGCAGCCCCACTCAACGGCAGAGGAGGCGGGCGGTTCATCGTCGCCGCAAACGACAGGAAGTCCTTCATGTGAAAAAAAGGTATTTCCGCAAAGTGCCTGTTCCCATACGATTAGGTAGAGAGGGGGATAAAGGGAAGTCGATAAAAAAGGGAGATGCCATCCGGGAAGAGTACACGCTCAGTCTGAAGCGGCTCGAGACTCAGCATGGGTTCCCGGCCCACGCACTGTCAGAGCTCTCGGCACACCAGGAAGCCGTAGCCCAGGACAACGGCTCGCTGCCATGGAATATAGTGTGCAGAAGTAATCGCGATGGCCGGGCACACGACGGCGGCAGCGAATGGAACTACTGCCGATGGCGCGAAGGCCCAAAAGGCGGACTCGGATGCCTGGAATGCCTATGACAAGGCGGCGATAAGCGCCCCGTGCTCGGCTTGGAACCACGACCCCAAATCGTGCGACAAGGCCAATAAAGGGGAGTCGCACAGAACGGGCAGCCAAAAATTTGCCCATGTATGTGGATACTGCGCCAACATGCGGCGGATAGTTACTAACCATGCCAAGGCGGCATGCTACTCAAAAAAGTTACGGGAGAGGGGCATAGGGAAGAAGTCGTCAGCGGATTTTTAGGCCGCAGGCGACGCCCCCCCTCTTCCCGAGGGGGCATGCCCACGGACACAAAAACGGCACACGGCCCCCTCGGCACCCACGTTAAAAACGCAAGTACTCAACCTCTCTCTGTTGACATTCCTACGGCAGAGCCACATGGCTTCCCCAGGGGTTCCCCACATGACATCCTGACGCACGCTGGTTCCTGGCCCCGGCCAGTCACGCCCCGGCGACGACCAGCAGTGGGGAACCCCCTAATTTGCATACTCGGCCGGACGCTGGTCCCTGGCCCCACGCTACACATAGGCCACCCCTCCCCACCCCCGGCACAACACACGCCAGAACAAGCTCGGCCTCTCTGAACCGTGGGCCTCTCTGAACCGGTCACTGATGTGATGATGCTGGTAGATCGTGGGGTCGTGGGTTCGAGTCCCGGTCGAGTCAAACCAATGACTTTAAAATTGATACTTGTCGCTTCCAAGCCAGGCGCTCGGCATTATTAGGATAGGGCAAGGACTGGTGTGCTCAGTGTCAGGATAATGTGACTGAGTGGGATACCAAGTCATGGTGCCGGCGGCCTGGTTTGCCAGTGGGACAGCACTATAAAGTCGCCATGAGTGCACACTGTCACAAGTCGGTACCCGTCCTGATATGACCTTAGATGTTGCTAGGACGTAAAACAACAACAAACAAACAAACAAACTGATGTGATAATGTGATCGATGGCCTGCTACAACAGACACTCCCGGTGGAGCCGCTGTGCGGCCCAACACCGCAGGAGTATAGGCAACTGCTGGATGACTTCTGGCCGGTGATATCCGGCTCGGCCTGGCAGGGGTACCCCTGGTACGGAGCAGCCTCCGGCACCGCCGGGGCCATGGCCCTCCCAAACATTTTGGCCGGCCCCGCCCCCCCCCCCCGGATTGAACATCGAGAACTGGAGGAGGCCTCTGGCCGACAACCCCGACACCACCCTGGTCGACCAGCTGGAATTTGGGTTCCTGGCCATCTACTCCCCTTTGGGTGCAGGACCTTGGGGGCTGACTGTGTGCGGGTCACCTCTGCGGTTGCTTGGCTCATGGTGAGGGAGGGCCACTTCGCGCTGGTCTATGTCAACGATTTCGTCGGCTGCAAGGCCACCTACCTCCTTGCTTGGCTCATGGTGAGGGAGGGCCACTTCGCGCTGGTCTATGTCAACGATTTCGTCGGCTGCAAGGCCACCTACCTCCAGGCCCGCCAGGCCTTCGACGCCCTCCTGGCCATCTGCTTCCCCCCAGGCGGTCAAGCTCACATGGCTGGGCTTCGAGGCGTGCTCGCAGCGCATGCTCATCCGGATACCCCAGGCCAAGCACGATCAAGTGGTCGAGGAGTGTGGCCGCTGGCTCTCGAGGCCCTCGCTCACCAGGAAGGTCCTCCAGAGACTGCTGGGGAAGCTCACCCACATCAGTGGATGCATCCCCTCGGCCTGCAAATTCATGTGCCGGATACTAAGGAGCCTTCGGTCCCTGCCTCCCCCCGGGTGACCCCGACCTGTGGAAGGACGTTCGCTGGTTCTACGACTATGCCTCCCGGGGTAATGGCCTCTACCTCCTCCTCGGCCCGGTCCGGCCCACATGGACCATCGAGTGTGACTCCCTCCTTACCGGTGGGGGCGGGGGGGGGGGGGGGGGGGGCATTCTCCTCAGAGAGCTGTTTCTCCGAGGCTTACGATTTGTTTGTTTGTTTGTTGTTGGTTTATATCCTAGCAACATCTAAGGTCATATCAGGATGGGTACAGACTTGTGACAGTGCGCACTCATGGCGACTTTATAGTGCTGTCCCACTAAGAAACCAGGCCGCCGGTACCATGACCTGGTATCCCACTCAGTCACATTATCCTAACACCAGTCCTTGCCCTGTCCTAATAATGGTGAGCGCCTGGCTAGGAAGGAACAAGTCTCAATTTTTAAGTCATTGGTTTGACTCGACCAGGGTTCGAACCCACGACCTACCAGCACGGGAGACGGACGCTCTAACTCATTCGGCCATCCCGTCTGGTCCTGAGGCCTATGATGACCGGATGAGGGACACATACCGCACCAGCTCGAGGCTGTCAAACTCGTCCTGGTGGTCAAGACCCTGAGGCCTGCGGTATCGAGCGGAATAGAGGTCATCGTGAGCACGGACAACGCCGCTTCCGCGGCTGCCCTCAAGTCTGGCCCTGCTACTGACGCGACCCTGGGGGCTTGCGCCCATGAGCTCTGGCTGATCGCAGCGATACGCTCCTTCACCATCATGGTCAGGCACAAGCCTGGTGTCAAGTTGCTCCTCACCGATGCCCTCAGTCGAGCTCACTCTTCCCGGGTGGCACTGGACTATGTCTGCGAACAATGTCGTGTTAAGCCATGATCCCGAATTAGTGTCCACCACTCACTTGACATGTTCTCCCATGATCTCTAATGTCTTCCAGACCTCGACGACAGGACACACGCAAACATGATGGCCCTCCACCGGCCGGCGCTGGCACCGGGGACTTGGCAGAACCGCGTGAGGCAGGCAAGGCGGTACATCGAGTTTATGCTCGACCGGGACGTCGACCACATGAAGCCGCCCCCCTATGACGTCGCGCAGTTAATCGTGTACCTCCACCGCCTCCTTCTGTCACCGTCGTCGGGTTGCCAACACCTTCTCAGGCGTGCTCCTGGATCAGGGAGGCCGGCGACGAGACTCTTCGCCACCCCGGTGCGAAACGCCCCCTCGATCACCCCACCGATGATCGGCCACATCTACAGGTGCCTCCCGCCCATGGACACCGCGGTGTGGTTCCCTGGACGGCAGTATTTATCCCATTCTTTACACTGATGTGCCAGTCAAACCTCCTCTCCCCCTCCCACAACGGGTCGCCCTCTTCGTCCCAGCCCTGCCCGGCTTGCTGCTGTGCCCGGTGCAGGCCTGGTCCCGGGCCGTCCAGCAGTTCCTGGCCCCCTCCGATGCCCCGGCGTTCATCTGCAAAACGGGTGCCCCCCTGACCCCGCAAGTGTTGATCCCTCTGCTGCCGGAGGCGCTCGCGGAAGCAGGGATCCCGGAGGCCTCGAAATTCACCCTCACAGCCTGAGGAGGGGAGCGGCCCAGGCTTTCGCCTCAAGGGGAGTCGACCTGGCAGCCATAATGGCGCAGGGCACCTGGGAGTCCTTGGCGGTGTTCAACTACGTTCCTCGCCTTGCTGCCTCTGAGGCCCCCCCGAGCCCTATCCCTGTGTTTTGGGTCGGGTCTGGCGGCCCCAAGAGCACCCAGCGATTGGGAAGGCTCCCATCGACATCGATGCCGTCGAATGACTCCCCCCGTTGTACCTTCATAACATGCAAATAAATTAACCTTTCGCCCACTCGGGTCTCCGGCTTCCCTCATTCGAATTGGCGCATAATTTCCGAATTGTGGTTAATTCGATCAGGGGAGCCGGGTACCCACCACGCCCCAAGTGGGCAGGACGAACCGTAACCGAAACCTCCCCCCGCCTCCAGCCATTCGGTTTCGCTTGGCCGTTGGACTATCAACTTTACCACACCCATTCACCCTCTATTTTAAGGACTACTTTGTAGGGGTCGGCTCTGGCGGCCTTAGAGCACCCGGTGATCGGGGAGGCCCCCATCGACATCGATGCCGTCGACTGACTCCCCCCGATGTACCTTCATAACAGGCAAATAAATTAACATTTCTCCCACTCTGTCTCCGGCTTCTCTCATTCGAATCAGATCTAGCATACGTCCCACACATCCCTTATTTGATCTAGAAAGGTCTAGAATTATATCTACAGTAAGCGCTACTTTTTTCTTATTTTATTCTGATTTCCATTATTTGGAAAAAAGAGTAGATAGGTTTCAGCAGTGATTGTATAGAAACCTTTGAAGCAAGTTCTTGACACAATTGACATTTCTGCATTTCGATTTATATATTTCTAAACATAGATAAATCAAAAGTTCATTATCAAAACTCGCTTTGATATCTGTGTTGGGCTATATCTCCTTCGTGCCTTAAAGTTCATTTCGTGCACTAAGTTTTAGCATGCAACAGGGTGAAAAGAGACGAGTGTGGTTGGGATGAAGTAATCATAGAGCAATTTGTATCTTCTGGAAAATGGCAATAAACATGTAAAATATAAAATCATATGTCGTGTTTTGGTGACTTTCAAGCTAAAATGCATTGAGGGTATGAGCAACCTAAGGTTATATATGTATGTTGAGAACAGAATTAGTTCAAAGCTATAATGCAACAATGCACACAGAAAATGATGAACATGTAGTTCCCATGTATATACAAAATGATATTGTTCAACTTGAATGAACTATGACAGCTTATCATTCGACACTCCTGATATTCACATTATTTATGTTTTCATTACTGACTGAATAAGTATAATTCTAAAAAAAAATTAAAACCTGCACATTGGTATTTTTTCCGTCTAATTCCAGAAAATAGTAAAAAGCATGCAACTTTCGATGTGATGCACTGAGGTGGACGAAATACTATTTCCCATTCACACTAAGAATCACAAACTCAAGAAGGCATTAAATAAACTCGTGACAAGTTAGTTGTCTATGTAATTCCTGCGGCAATGGCTGATTCTATTTGAAAAAGATGTTTTCCACTTCAGTAGCGATTCAATAGAAATCATGAAATTGTCGACTCCCATTGTCATTGATATCACAAGAAACCAGAATTACCAACTTTAATAAAGTGCTCTTTTTTAATGCTTCACAGTTTAAATTAGGTATAAATAACTGACAGCCTTTCCTTTTACACTTACGTCCGTACTTATAACATCAGTTATAACATCATAGGTACCATTATGGGAAGATGTATATATCCTCAGTGTTCAGAAAATAGTAATTAACACGTTATGCAATGAGTAATGCTATATATAGATATGTGTTCAATGACTTGCCTACAGATGTGTCCTTGGTATATGCAGTCATATGGAGTCCATATTTTCTGGTAGGATTGGTACACATCTTAGTTTTCAAGTAGCATGGAGGGTTTGGAAAATCCATCTCCCCAGAGAGAATGTAGAGATATCCATGACAAAGATCTAATTTGTCACATTCTTTCGCGCAATAATCACGTGAACCTGATATTTGCTTTATGTCATTTCCTGGACAGTCCCCTTCTGAACGGCGATAGCCAGTAACTGTCCAAAGTTAGAATTTGTTATTAATATGCATTTATTATAACACACGTTGGATAATTGCATATTCAATTAACCAAATAATCGTAGTGCTAGTAATATGTTGTTAGATGGGGTTTGCAAATATCTGTAGCTACACATGGCTAAATCGAGCAAAACATTATTACAATGTATTAGTGTAAGGCTCTGATCCATTCAGAACCTGCCCATTTAATATTCATCTAACCACTAAATGGTCTACAGTTTCAACATTTTGACATGCCCCCTGCTAATAGGTGTTATTCAGTAACCTAGAGAAAGCAGACATTATGGTCGAGGTGCTGTAGAATTGCAGCTAGGGACAGAACTTTTGTTTAAAATGAGGTAAAAATAGCACTCATTTGTTACACAGCATCACTCACTCTTTTCACACCGTCTTTTCCATTATAAGGCCACTCAATAAAAATTGAATTTCCACATTCCTCAGATGTTTCACACAACACAGTACATGTTGCCACTTTTATTTTATTGCTATAGTGTAACACTTTCAGTACCATTGATCTGAGCCTTACACATTACGAATAGTGCTACATAACACACATTACCACTGTGTCATTACTTTGACAAATATGCTACATACTTACTGTCCAGCTATTCTGCTCTAACTTATATATAAGTAAGATTCTATACAAAACAGAATTGAAATGGACTAATGTAATACATAAATTTAATCAATGATTTCTTTTAAAGTAGAACATTGGTTATGTTGGCTCGCTAACATGATTAATTCGCTAACGAGACATAGGGTGGCGCGAGAAGTGGGGGAGGGGGCTCTACTGATATGCTGACTTAGCGTCTGGAGCCGGAGGAGGTCAAACCTGTTATATATATGTGGTGTTTTTTCCCTTTCTCATCGCTGAAGGAGTGCAGTATGCCACCCGTTAGGAAACGCCGAGGTCGACCACCAATGTCGTTTTCTCGACGTTCAGGTGTGCAACGAAGAAGGGAGGTGATGTCAAGTCAGAGCTCTTCTGCTTCCATAGGTGGGGTTTCTGACTCAGGTCAGGCAGTGCCGGCGTCCCCTGGTCCGTCACCGTCAGTGTCGGACTGTGCTGGGTTTTCCTCGGTTATGGCCAGGCTGAACGCTCTGGAAAAGATCGTGGCTCTCCCAGGGATTCTGGTTCCTGATCCGGTGTCTCCAGCGCGATCGGATGCTCCGAGACGTACGTCGACGTCGTCTCACGGCCGGCTGTTTATACAGAACTCTACGCCTCGCCAGGAAAGTCTCCCGCCGTCCATAACCCGTCTTCGTGCAGGACGTGTTCAGCCGTATCCACTGTCTGTGGCTGTGGGTCATGCCTCTTCTCCTCTGCGACAAGTTCCTGAAACAGTTGGTCACCCGTCTGGATTGAACCCGAGGGTCGTCATGGCTTCACCGTACCCCCTCCCGTCCTATCAAGTCCCTCAGCCGCAGCCGCCGCCGCCGCCGCCTACGGACTTTCTCCTTGATGCTAACCATGCCCTACAGCGCCCTAAAGGTACAGGCTTTTTCCCTCATAACTTTGTAATGCGTGGTGATGGGTGTAAAAAGATTGCCTTCGGCGAGGCGACATGGGCCGAGTATTTCTACGCCCTGCGTATCATGGCTGTTCAGCCGTCCTTTCCGCAAGCCTGGTTCCCGGCCATTCTACAACATGAAGAAGATCTAGCATTGATGGCTATCTCCTGGGACTGGCCTACTTGTAGGAGGTGGTCGGAGAGGGTCTTTCAACTCGTGGCTGATGGGAGGCTTAAGGAGGGGTGGAGTAATCTAACAGCTATAAAAGATGTTCAACGTGATGTATGTACAGAGGCTGTGAGGGTGCTGCAGCCGCGAGCTGTCTCACATAGCTATGACAGTGCACGTCAGGCTAGTGGCCAGCCAAGGAACAGTGCTTTCGGTCAGTCCCCACCCAGGTAGCTTCAAGTTCTGGAGGAGTGAATCCTCCGCCGGTAAATCAGAGGGAAGAGTTCAGCAAAGAGACCGAGGGGAAGCCATGTTATCTCTGGAACTGTGGGAAGGATTGTGGGAACAATGCAACGCATGGCTCTCTTCCGGATCGGTCACACCATATCTGTGCTTGGTGTGCATACAAATTCAAGAGAATTCTTCCACATAGGGAGCGCGACTGTCTTAAAAAGCGGAAGTTCCTAGATAAAAAGGCGTCGGAGTCGTCGGTTGATACTTCTGTAAGTGAAATTATTAAATTGATGGGTAGTGAATTGTTGTCTCCTGTTACAGCTGTTAAATCTATACCTAGTTGTGTGTGTGTAAATAATGTCGATATAAATTTGCTATCGGTTTCCCACCCTCATAATGACTGCTTATCTGCTATGAAGGAGAAACCTAGTCCATGTAATCAATCTGTTGTGACGAGTCGTGATAAGGGCGGTTCATTTAATTCTTTGCAATCTTGTGTTAACCGACCTATTCTGGTTGACAATGTAATTACATCAATTTATGCACCGCATGTGTTAATCAAATCTCTTGAGTCCAATGTACAGGCGGCCGACGATGGCCTAGATCAAGTGACGGCTCGGTACCTATGCTTGATTTTGACTGGTTTGATGCACCGATGGAGCTAGTATTGACTGATTCCGGTATTGCAAATAATCGGGCATTTGTGCCTCCCCCAACACCTCATGTCTTTAGGCCGTCACTTCTTGAGTTCTGGCCGACTTCGGTGGGTTCAGCCTGGTATGATCTCTGTTTATAGGGATGTTTATGATAAAGTCAGGGTTACGGGCCTACCTAATTATGTGGAAGCCAGGATATCAGTTCCGTCAGGGCTTAATATCCGGAAATGGAGGGCTTTGCTGCTGGACTTTCCAGACGTGTTATTAGTAGACCATCTGAAATTCGGGTGGCCACTCGATTTTACGTCTTCGGCGATCCGGTTGCCGACGTATAGGAATCATTCAGTGTCGAAAGAGGATGGTCGGCATATTCGTCGGTTTATTGATACTGAACTGGCATATGGAGCATTGTTAGGCCCTTTTACGTCGCATAGAGCATTGTTAAGCCCTTTTACTTTCTTGCCATGGTGTCAATTGAGCCCGATGATGACACACCCAAAGAAGAATTCATCAGAAAAAAGGATCATCATTGATCTTAATTTCCCCAGAGGTAAAAGTGTTAACATGGGCATTGTTACAGGCTTTTATCTGGGTTCACCCTTCAATTTTTCTCTCCCTTCAATCTCTACCTTGTCTGATAGGCTGACAAAATTGGGTCAGAACGCATGGATGTGGGGAGGTGACCTAGCTAGGGCATATAGGCAGCTTAGGATCTGTCCACTTTCTATGCCTCTTCTTGGGATTTCTTTGGATAATAATATATATCTGGATATAGCGCTGCCCTTTGGATGTTGTACGTCCGCTTTGGCCTGTGCTCGCACCACTCGTGCAGTAGTGTGGTTGTTAAGGAAAGAAGGTTATTTTTCGCTGTGTTATTTAGATGACTTTATTGGGATAGAAAGCTCTGAAGCTAGAGCTATAGAGGCGTATGGGAGGTTCAATACATTATGCTCACATCTCGGGTAACAACTGGCACCGGCTAAGTGTACGCCTCCCACTAGGGTGATAACGTGGCTCGGTTTTATTGTTAACTCTGTTGATATGTCTGTAATTCTTCCGACTGAAAAGATTTCTGATGTGTTAGTAGAATGTGCTAGTTGGGAAAAGAAGACAACATGTTCTAGGAAACAGCTGCAAAGTCTAACCGGAATACTTCAGCATTTGTGTTAAGCCGGCGATTAGATTTTCTAATAGAGTATTGGAGGCATTACGTAAGTCTTCTTATGTCGGTCAGCATCCCTTTGATAAGAACCTACTTTTAGATTTCGAGTGGTTTAAGAATTTCGCCACGATATTTAATGGAATACAATTGCTACCGTCTGAAGATAGAGAAGAGTGGCTAATTGAGTGTGACGCAACCCTTAAGGCAGGGCGGGGGGCATTTTCTCAGACCGCGTTTAATAGCACAGTGTATCAATCTGAATTGCTCGCAGCTGGGCTCGCGTTAACTCAATTGGAGGCCCTTAATCTAGTTCATGCGTTTCAGTTTCTGCTCCCGCCTGCCCCACATAACTTCCATCTAAAAATCAACACTGGAGTCAGGCAGGGGAAAGGAAAAAATGTGTGCATGTGCCAGACAACTTTGGCTCATTGCGGCCGATCTGAATGTTGAGCTAGAAATAGTCCATAAAGCAGGTGTTGATTTGGTTCTTGTAGATGCGCTAAGCAGGGCGCCACATTCTATAAGTGCGAAACAAACTGCACCTCAATCATGTGCGAGTATGAACCTCACTGAAATATCTGTTAATGTTACACTTGATATCTTGCAATGTAAATTGTAATATAATTATATTTGGAAGATGGTAACATTTTTGGCTCTATCTTCCAGGATATTCGCTGATACATCATCAGCGGCTGCTAGATGTTTATGCCTCTGCCTTCGCGCCCAGGACATGGAGGAACAAGGCGGGTCATGTCAGGCTTTATATCGAGTTCTGAAATAAGCATAAAGTTAATGCTCTGTCACCTACTACGTACGACCTACTCTCTTTCCTCCTTATGCTCAAAGACAGGGTCAAGGTGCCAGGAATGGTGGTGAACTATTTTAGTTTGGTGAAAGTGCGGGTAACTGGGGGCCCGGGAGATGGGAAGGCCTTCGATGCGCCTGAGGTTAAAGTCTTTAAGATTGGCATTTTTAAGACGTCGACACATGTGATCAAGAGGGCTCTCCCCATTTCCCATGGCGAAATGAAGGCGATCGTGGCTTCTCTTGCGTGCTTGACCCCTCCCCCTCATGTGCTGATAGCGGCGCTGCTCATTGGGTATTTTACCTTGGTTCGTCAGTCCAATCTGGTCCCAGCCTCTAGTGGGGCACTTCTCCCCTCACATGTCCTAAGATTTCAAGATATCAAGGTGGAGGGTCAGTCTCTCTACGTAACCCTCAGGTCTACCAAGACCCGCCCGAGTACTGCCCCGCCGGTGATTTTCCGCTTGCCCGCGGTGCCCGCCTCTGTCTGCTGTCCTGTGCATGCCTGGACGGAATATGCGGGAACGGTCACATCGGAGCCTGGATCATTGTCCTTCCTGCTACCGTCCGGTCTTCCCTTGACCCTTCCCGTCCTGAAGCGTGCCCTTCAGGTTGCATCAATGGGCGTAATCGATTAATCGACTCTGGTCACCCGAGCCACTTTTTGGCGCATGCGCACATCCTACAGACTCGGGTCGAATAATCGAATACGCTTCTCCGCGCTTGGGTGGACACTCTTTTTTTTCTCTTAATAATCGATAAAACTACAGCAAAATAGGATTTAAAGTATTTTATGATGGCCTAGTTTATCCATATTTCCATTTCATTAATCTAAGTTATTCTTTAAAAAAACCATGTATGACTGGTACTGGTAGCTGTTATCCTGCAGGACGGTACCAGCGCAAATGTGACGTCATCGCTCGTAGCCAACCCCAGCTAGGAGGTGGATTACGTGGGTTGGATCGTTTTGCACACGGCATGTGTATTTGTCGACTCTACTCGCAGTGTTCGATTAGAAATTCTGAGGACTCGAGTGACCCGAGTCGCTCGGGTCGTGTTAATCGATTACGGCCCATAATGGTGTTCGGGTCCGACAGAGGTTTCACCCTGCAAGGTCTGCGCCGAGGGGCAGCACAGGCCTGTGAATCATCGGGTCTGACCCTTGACATGATCATGTCTGCCGGCACGTGGCGTAGCTCATCCGTAACCGACTATCTCCAAGCCCTACATGTGTGTGCGGCTCCTGCAGCGCTCGGTGCATTGTTGGGCTGAGAACTACTACCCCTACATCTGTGCCCATCATTCATTGTGATCTTGCTTGTTGATGATATGCATATATTTATTCCAGATTCCAAGTGTTTTTGATATAGACAGTATTTCTGTCGAGCAGTTATTTTCTGCATGTCTTTAAATAAGTGGCCTTGTCGCCGATGTGACATTACCTGATGCCTGAACACTCATTGACCTGAGGTTACTCTACTTAAACCTGAAACGGTTAGATCCTTTTGGGATCACAAGTTCTAGTCTTAAGAAGGCCCTGTCGCCTTCTCGAACATTTGGTTTTTGATTGCTTCCTTGCTTCCTTTGATTGCTTCCTTTTTCGTTGGATATAAATAAATCCGATTTCCAAACTTATATGTATGTTGTCTTGGTGTCTCGGTAAGCGAATTGGTTATGTTGGCTCGCTAACATGATTAATTCGCTAACAAGACATTGGGTGGCGCGAGAGGTGGGGGAGGAGGCTCTACTGATATTCTCACTTAGCGTCTGGAGCCGGAGGAGGTCAAACCTGTTATATATACATGGTTTTTTTTCCCCACCCTCCCACCTACTGGAAATGAGAGGGGGGGGGGGTTGAGCGCAGCTACCCCTACATCTGCGCCCATCATTCGTTGTGATCTTGCTTGTTGATGATATGTATATATTTATTCCAGATTCCAAGTGTTTTTGATACAGACAGTATGTCTGTCTGGCAGTTATTTTCTGCGTGTCTTTAAATAAGTGGCCTTGTCGCCGATGTGACATTACCTGATGCCTGAACACTCATTGACCTGTGGTTACTCTACTTAAACCTGTTAAATCCTTTTGGGATCACAAGTTCTAGTCTTAAGAAGGCCCTGTCGCCTACTCAAACATTCGGTTTTTGATCGCTTCCTTGAAGCTGCTTATTTTTTGGTTGGATATAATAAATCCGATTTCCAAACTTATATGTATGTTGTCTTGGTGTCTCGGTAAGCGAATTATGCATTTGTTCAGTCTATTTTCAAAGCGGGTTTTGGGGGGAGTGGGGTGTTTCTTATTAAATTGATACCAACACGGAAAATTAACTCAAACTTCCTTGTCCATTTTAAGTATTGAAATTAGTATGTGCAAATGTCTAAGTAAATATTAAGAACTGAGAAAAGCATTATTTATTTTGACATGGTTATTGCTCTGGCTATGTTCTAAAATATGGTGAAAAGGAGTCTTACCGTCCAATCTGTTCACTACTACACCAAGTGTAGAGTACCCCAAGTTTCTGAATAAAGGTGTTGAAGTACCTATGCCAGTTGAAGAAAGTAAATATGTTAAAAGATATATTTCACACACATATAGAATTTAAAATAGCATTCTAGGTCTTCTCTTTCATACCGTACTTCAAAGTAACAATCCATGCTATGTGTTTTGGTAACTTCATAAGAAATGAATGCAACGAGGAGAACTTGTAACTTAGCACTTTCTCTTTACACTAAGAACAGTGTGTTCTTTCAAGGCAGGCATTAGATGGGCAATGGCATGACCAATACAACTATATTTATTCACAGACACCACGATCAAATATAACTCATCATAATTCACGAGGCAGTGACACAGACTGGTACACATATCTATTCTTTCGCGTGGTTTGAGTTGGGAGCAATTTGTATATCTGTAAACAAACAGCCTACTCTCTACGAATTAACATGGCCCAACCATGGCTGAGGGTATCCGTGGTCAAGCTGTGGCTATTAATGTTATTCAGCCCTAATGATCTTTTTCAACTGTTAGCATGATTTAGGCCAGGGAGTGTTTGCAGTTGGATAGGTTTCTATTAAATGGAATTGAAACAAGTATAGTAATGAGGTCATTAATTATAGAGGTTGGTCGGTTGTTGGGAGTTTGGCGTCCTGACATATAAGGTCATATAATTATAGAGGACTATGAACAAACAGCTTACATCCAATAGAAGTCCTCAAGGAAAGTAGTACAAACCATACTAAAATTTGGAGCCCTTTGACTATGCTTTATAACCATGTAATTCCACCTTTCCTTTCTTTGTATGACATCATAGAACCACAGAAATAGCCATGGCGTACATCTGGACAGATGAGTCCCTACCTACCTGGGTTGGAACTTAAATAACCCATTCTAAGTGCAATGTGGTTAATCATGGTGTAATATGAATATTTCGTTACGATGTATCGGATATTCATGTAAGGAATACATGGTAAATGAAGTGTCATCTATAAACTGTTTATAGTTTTAAGCAATGGTGGAATTGGCTGGTTCTAGTTGGAAAACGTATTTTCTACACACATCTGAAGACTTTAAATTAATTATCTAAACAACATAAAATTGTTAAATTGTAAGATTGTACTTCTCTGATCTGAGAGGGAAATTTATCAACTTAGCTATTGAAATATGGCAATTTCTAATAAATGTCAACACTTTATGGATTGAATTTGGAACCAAATAAACGGACAAGACTTACATTTAGGTACACATCTATATTGGTGATTTGAATCATCTAAAAAATATTGTACACGCTTACCTACTCCGTTCACAGAAAATGGTTTCCAATTGGCGCATAATTTCCAAATTGTGGTTGATTCGGTGAGGGGAGCCGGGTACCCACCACGCCCCAAGCGGGCTGGACGAACATCAGCAACCGAAACCTCCCCACACACCTAGCCATTCGGTTTCGCTTGGCCATTGACATCACAACTGAACAAATAACTAGCTACCCCGACTCCACCCATGGCACCCACGATCAGCGTACCCATGCTAAATACGACTTAAGTGAAAAGGAAGCATGCATAGAACACGACGAACCTCACGACCGGTCAGTAGGCCCGTGAAGCGCGCGGCCCAGAGGCCCCCACCAGAGCAGGAGCAACTCGAGCTAAGCACACAAGATGGCGGCGATGCCACGTCCCCCGTCGGCCGCCGCCCCTCTCCAGAAGGCCCCGGCCCCTGTGAAGGCGAAGCGAGCCACGAACACCTCTGCAGCAGCAAAACAGCAGGAGGAGTTGATGGCCAGGATGCAGGAGACGATGGAGGCCGTGGAGGCGCGATGGCAGCGTGTCGAGCAGCACGTCCTCCGGCAGGAGAAGGCGCTCGTGGAGGCGGCCGTGGGCACGCCGTCTCCGGCCGCCACCCGCCGACCAACACCGACCAGTGGGCACGATCCCAGAGGCGACCGACACTGACCCCCAGCATGGACTCCCGCACTGTGCGCGAGCTTGGGCGTCGACCTCGTCCCCAACAAGTGCTTCCCCCCAGCGGTCAAGCTGACCTGGCTGGGGTTCGAGGTGTGCTTGCAGCCCATGCTGATATGAATACCCCAGGCCAAGCTCGACCAAGTGGTCAAGGAGTGTGGCCGCTGGCTGTCGAGGCCCTCCCTCACCAGGAGAGCGCTCCATAGGCTGCTGGGGAAGCTCGCCCACATCAGCGGCTGCATTCCCTGGACTCGCAAGTTCATGTGCCGCCTGCTACGGAGCCTCCGCTCCCTCCCCGCCCCCCAGGCATCGCCGACGTGGAGTCCAACCTGTGGAAGGATGTCCGCTGGTTGTATGACTACGCCTCCAGGGGCAATGGTCTGTACCTCCTGCCGGCCCCGGTCCGCCCGACGTGGACCAGCTAGTGTGACTCCTGCCTCACCAGGGGGGGGTGCCTTTTCACCCGAACGCTGTTTCTCCGAGGCCTACGATGACCGCTTCAAGGACACATACCCCACCATCTTACGGTTAAGACTCTCAGGCCCGCGCTCTCCAGTGGCATTGAAGTCGTCATGAACACGAACAACGTGGCCTCCGCCTCCGCCCTTGAGTCCGGCCGCGCCACTGACGCGACCCTGGGGGCGTGTGCCCGCGAGCTCTGGCTAACCGCGGCGATGACCTCCTTTACCATCACGGTAAAGCGCAAGCCCAGCGCCGAGCTGCTGCTCGCCGACCCTCTCAGTCGAGCACACTCTTCACCGGTGGCACTTGACTATGTTCGCGAGCAATGTCGAATTAATTCTTTGTCCCATATCCGGGTTCACCACTCCCCTGACATGTTCATGCATGACCTGTAATCTTCCAGACCTCGACGACGGGGCGCACATGCACGTGATGGCCCTCCACCGGGTGGTGGCGGCGACCTGGCGCAACCGATTGAGGCACGCCAAGCGGTACGTCGAGTTCATGCTCGACCGGGACGTCGACCACATGAAGCCGTCCCCCTACGACGTCGGGCAGTTCATCACGCACCTACACCGCCTCCTGCCCTCGCCCTCGCGTTGGTGGCCAATGCCTTCTCCGGCGCGCGCTCTCTGGGGTCCGATGGGGGACAGGCTCTTCACGGCCCCGGTTCGACGCACTCCCTGGATCACCCCCCCCCGATGATGCCATGGACTGACTTCTCTGCATTGTACCGTTCCTCTCTGTGATAAATAACCTTTTTCCTCCCAACTCGGTCTCCGGCTTCCCTTACTCGAATCAACAACGTGTATCATGTATATATTATAATGACTTGCCTATAATGAGCTTGAAATAGGCAGAAATATCCAGTCCCTTTGCTGGAGAAGGGTTGGTACACATTTTAGCCTTCAAATAGCAGGGTGGGTGCGGGAACGCATTCTCAGCCGGGAGAATGTAGAGAAAGCCCTTACAAGCAGGCATTACATCACATTCTTCTGCACACTTATCGCGTGAACCACTTAATTGTTTTAAGTCGTTTCCCATACAGTCTCCTACTAAACGACGGTAGCCATCAACTGTTATGAATTAAAATTTGCTATTAATATGAACTCAATATACCACACATTGGGGTCTTAAGCTAAGAGAACTTATATCAGGGATGAAAGTGGTCTCCGGGAAAAAAGGCGGAAATGCTGATATTCTCCCATAGGCTTGGCATTGTCAGGGAATCGCTGAAAATTCCCGGAAGTCGGGTTTCATACATATTGGTATACGCTAATAGTGCTGCACCATTTGAAGCATGTATTAGGAGTATACGCTGCTAATGCTGCGGTGTTTGCACCACATATTGGTATATGCTGATAGTGCTGCGGCGTTAGAAGCACGTATTAGTAGTATACGCTGATAGTGCTGCGCCGTTTGAAGCATGTATTAGTAGTACTAGTATATGCTGACCCTGCTGCGGCGTTTGAAGGCATTAGTATTATACGCTGCTATTGCTGCGGCCTTTGCCCCACATATTAGTATACGCTGATGGTGCTGCAGCGTTGAACAACGTATTGGTTGGTTGGTTGTTGGAGTTTTACGTCCTGGCAACTAAGGTCATATCAGGATGGGCGCAACGTATTAGTATACATTTATAGCTACAGGAAAAACCCCGGAAATCCGCGAAATCGCGGAGATCTTTCATCCCTGTTATATAGATTAGTCAGACCAGAACTGCCCTCCAGATGGCAAATGTTCTTCAAGACAGCTTTAGGTGAATCATGTTTACCAGACTGATACATTTTCTTTTTTCTTAAAGATTTATATTGATTATCATGGATAAGTCTGAATAGTCTTGTTTTCGCCATTAGACATTTTGTCAATAACAAGCCCAAGCCTACACTTGTACCGACCCAGAGGACTTTTAACCTCCCACACCACATAGACATGGTATGAGAGGAACTGGCCTTTGATGACACTGTAAGTTATACACAGCGGTGGAAATCCAAATTGGCAGAGGTGATGGCATGAAAATTAAGTAGTTTATTAGGAAGGAAGACCTACATAAAACACTGTCAGACGATTTTTGTGTTTTTATTCTTTAGGTTACAAAATGTCCTGGAATGCTTGTTTAGCTTCTGATATATGTAATCAACTGCAGTATTTTCAGAGTGACTGGTAACTGTAAACTCCCGAGTTCTGACACCCGTCCACTCTACAGTACAGAGCTGAGTGTGTGTTGGGTGGGTAAAGCATTAATATTTGGTAATCTATAGTAGTTACCCTGGGCTACATGTAGCCTAGAGGCTAAATACCGAGGTAAAATCTACATTTAGTTCTATGGCGTAATTGCGACAAGCTAGTTGCGAATGACCAAATCACCAAATAGCAAATTCCGTTTCAATTCCGTTTCAGAAAAAAATAACAAATTCAATTCCACACTGTTTAATGTTATGCTTGATTATGTTATTTATGTATTGCTATCATGTTAGAATTAATTGAATCTTGTCTAATTGCAGGTAAAGAGCTTTCTGAGATGGTGATGGGGACTTTAGCATTCAACTTGACACTGCACTTTTATTATAATGATACCAATTGAAATAATAATGTAATACATCGCAACATTATCTTCACACAAAAGAATGATAATTAAAATAAAAATAAATACTGATGTTAGATTGGAGATCATGACTATCTGAAATCCATAAAACAGAACATGAAATTGAATATAACATATAAAAGTTAATAAGATATAAGTAAAGTCAATAAATATGCATATAAATCACAAAATAATGGAATTCCGCTCCAACTTATGAATTCCGTTTCAAACTTGACAATCCGTGATTTCTGCCCGTTTTCCACAATCGCAGAAAATCATTGGCACTATATACCCAATAATCAATATTTAGTACGAAGGCACAATTGCGACAAGCTTGTTCAAATGACATCATATGTGCTTTCATCAATGTTCATAGGTCCTACGCAGGACAAAAATGCCTGAATCATAGTAAACTTAATACGGCAACCTGCTATCACTCCAGTTTGGAAGAAAGAAAAGAAAAGAGGAAAAGAAAATATAAAATGTAAAGGGCAGCTTGCAGACACGATTACCACGCTATAAAAACAAGACTTGCCTGGATACGTTTTCTTGAAATAAGCGGAAATATCCAGTCCTTGTGTTTTGATAGGATTTTGACACATTTTGGATTTCATGTAGCATGAAGGAAATGACCACTTCTTCTCCGCTGAGATAATGAACAGAAACCCGCTGCAAATGTCGGTTATGTCACATTCTTTTCCACACTGTTGGCGCGTAAGAGCCATTTGTTTTATGTCGTTCCCTCCACAGTCTCCCTCGACACGTGTGTAGCCAGTAACTGTCACGATGTGGGAATATATTTCCAGTTATATAATTAGCATAATGGACATAATATGTCATATATTACAAATATTAACTATAGTATATTAGTATGTCATGTGTAAAAATATTATTAAATGTGTAATTCTCCTGTAAATCTGTTTGTTTACCAGTGCTTATTGTACTACATAAGTGTTGGCATGGAGAGTTCAATAACCCACTCTGTTACATTATCCTAACACAGCCATGAGCAGTTTGTTTGCTTTATCCTACTAGCACTGCGTACCTCCAGGAAATGTAGCAAAAAGTGAGCTCAAAAAAGAATTAATCAGCTGAATAAACATTTGAACAATAATAAAATAAGTGTATCTTAAATTTGGTATTTGGTATTATTTAAATATTTATAAATAGTGCATTTCGCTGATTAATATATATGCTTACAAGAAACTTACCCACTAGTGTTGTCGAGGAGCACACTCGCTGTGGACAGATTTCTAGCAGCAGAAATACACCTACAATTATCCAAATACAGCGTTTAAGGGCCATTCACAACAGGGTAGGACAATAAGGACTGCCCGGTTGCCAGGGGACCTAATTTACTCGATCAGGCAGGTGAAGTTCTCGGTGACCTGCCCGAAAGGGCAAGTCGCTATTTTTCTGATCTGCCGTAGCAGATTTCAGTTTCAATTGGCTGACTTGGGCTTGGGCAAGTAGTTTTGCCACTCGGGTAAGTAGAATATTCAGTGGGAAAAAGAGTTACTGTCTTACCCTGCATAATTATTAACATCACAAACACACTTTTTAAGGGCCTTTCATCATTACTAACATCATCACAAGAGTACGTTGTGTGTACCCCAACGATCGCGTTATAATAGGTACCAGCAGCGCCATGAAAAACTCGTGGAATGGTGCTTTTGTCATCAATATTTACAGGGTCATAACTATCTCTGTATGGATTTGATTTTGATGAAATTACATTACTTAGAAGATCAACATATGTTGTATCGGATGTTGTTGGATTGAATATATAATCAGTTTTTACTTAAGCAAAATCCATTTGTATGATGAGTGTATTTAGTGAATATTCCTTCATCACTGATGTAAAGAAAAATGACCCCGAAAACAGGTGACCTTTAATTGGCTCGCGCTCCCTTGCACTACACCGTAGAAGGTCATCGATGGTAGCAAAGGAAGCGCCATGACCTCAGCTTTCTAACCATATAGGTTTGCCCTAGGTCAAAAATGTCAATCATGGTAAATTCTGCAATTTAAATTATTTTTAAAGTTTAAAATCATGTACTAAATTTTTTAATATTTGAAACCTAATAAGAGTTGGTATGGATAGATAGACAATTTGATTCCTTTTCCAATGGTACCAATCTTATTATAGTGCTAGTTACTGCAAGGAGCCACAGACAGAATATTGATACCAACCTCTTTGGGCCTTTGCTGTCCATAGTAGTTTCACAATGATGACACACATGTACAAACATGTATCTGACATTGCCGTATATTGGAATATATTACAGAATATGTAATCTAATAATGTGCCGAATTTAGGGAAGATCCAACCATGTCTTTAGGTAGAGTGAATATTTAGAGCTTTATTTAAGTCAATATCTTTGGTTTTAGACACTTTTAGTTTGTATTTTAAATCAAAATGCATGTTTTGATATTTTTAGTTAGATTATTGGTATAGCTAATATGCATTAGTTTCATATGATATGTGTGCAAAATCTGAAGAAGGTCCAACTATTGGATGAGCCACAGTGAGTGTTCAAAGATGGGTGAATAAATTAATATTTTAGATTTTGGACACTTTTCTTTTGTATGTGCAATCAAAATGCACTTTTTATATTTTTAGATAGAATATTAATAGAATAATGTGTGTTACGTCCAGGTGGTGCACACTGTCGATTTATAGGAACATACAACAATTGGTTAAGCTACAATGAACAGTTAAATATCTTTCAAATTTATATATTTGGTTTTCTGACTATTCTGCCCTATATGTTCAATCAAAATGCAATATTTTCCATATTTTTAGATAGAATATTGATATAAATAATATCTATTAGCCTCAGTGAATGGTTATTCTCATACTGTGCCAAATTTGAGGAAGACTCAAAAGATTGTTTAGCTGCAATGAACTTTCAAAGATTGAAAATTTGAAATATTTCACATACAAATGCTGTTTACATGCAAACAATTACACCTTTTTCACATTTTAGGATGCAAATATGTTTTGGTTCTCTGGGCATAGAGGTCTGACAAAAATAGGCTATTACACTATTATGAATCTTGTTGCAGTTTTGGAAGAAAATACCATGCTTTGAAAATGGCTATTTGGCCAAATCATAACGATTTTTCCGTTATGAATTGCACTTTTTGACATTGTCTCATTAAAAATTTGCTTCACTAATTGATTTAATAATTGGTACTTTAAATTCCTATATATGTATACAATGGAAATTGATTAGCAGAACTCCCCTCACATGGTTCCACTGTTTATTATATTTGGTCAAAGTTCCACTTTTAATTCAAAATTAATACATTTGATAGATTTAATTTTTTTTAATTATTATCTCAAAAACAATAATATATATAGCCTGTTTTTGGATTTCGGCTTGTAATTGGAATGCCTACAGGAAAGAATAAATATATTGAACCAAATGGCTATTTTTAAATTTCGCAACGGGTACCTAGTTATAAAGAGGTTTCACTGTATGTAGTGGGACATGTAGGATATGTATAAATCTGGTAAGCCTTTGGCTTGAGTCGGCCAGGAATTGATCCATTGACCTGCCACACGGAAAAGGTCGGCCATTCTATCCCGTTAAAATATCGATATATTATTATGGATAATGTTCAGTACTATTAACTGTTCCGAATAACCCTTCAGATACTTTTAGATGAATGCGGTCAAGTCAGTTCGGTTTACACAATCACGTGTGCCGTGTTGGACTGATTACAGATTCGAATCTAGTGCAAACTGTTAGCCTAGTGCATAGTGTTTGTCTGTGTAGTCAGAGCCATGTGTATGAAGACAGAGCTCTCTGTATAAAGTCAGAGCCACGAGTATGTGTGTGGTCAATGAGCTATGTATGCAGCCATAGTCCTGTGTCGGGTCAGAGCCCTGCGTGAGTAGAGTCCTGTGTATGCAGTCTGAGTCTGAATCATGAAAAAAATATCTGTGCATAGATAGCGGTTTCATTAATTAAATTATATAATATGCGCTTTTGATCGACCGGAAAGTCAACAAACTGAGGTGTCGACTGCGCATGCATGTGAGGTGCTTAATCCGCCCCAGTGCGTCCACACGGGCAAAATTATCCGCATCACAGGAATCGATTCATGTAGACTACCTCGCTTAGGTGCTTTACAGGATCGGCATCACGTGAGTCGAATCAGCCCTAATCCACATCAGACGCCCGTTCACACGAGAAATGTGAGGCGAACTAGGCAAGTCGCTTTCTACGAATCGATTTACATTGCCCGTGTGAACAGGGCTTTAGTCATGTGTGTGCAGTTAGGGCCCTGGGCCCGTATGCATAGATCGGTGATAGCGGATTTTGGTGTGACAGCCTGATACCGTTTAGCTATAACCGAGGTCGGGAACTATGTCAAGCGGTATACAGGAGCGCGTAACACTTTCATTATAGCTAAACGTGAAGTTATTTATAGATTTGGGAAATCCCTCCATTCGACAATATGAATAACGCCGCCCATGCGGCGGAGGCGTTAATATTGGTTCGAATTTATGGTTAAATTGATAAAAATTTCACTTATTGCGTATTTAATTCTGTCAAATATGATAGCATGGAATAGATTTGGGCCTAATAAATTGCCGCCGCCGCATCGACGTCGCTTTCCATACTGGCGGATGAAAGCGGCGTCGATGCGGCGGCAGCGGCGATTTGTTTACTTGACATTCGTTGATTCGACAATATTAATATCGCCGCCGACTCGGCGGCAGCATTAATATTGCTTCGAATTTAGGGTTAATTTCATGAAATTTCACTTATTGCGGATGTAATTCTGTTAAATATGATAGCATTGAATAGATTTGGCCCTAATCAGTACCTAACACTGCCTGTAAACCAGCTATGGAACGGGTTTACCGTAACCTAGTTTAAGCTTGTGGTGTTAGGCCTATCACTGACTCATGCATAGCGACTTTTCGGCACTAAACCAGAAATCCCGTCTAAACGCGTTTTGGCTCACTAACACCGCTCCATGCATATAGGCCCTGGTTGTGAAGTCAATAGTCCTGTCGTGCAGACAGACCCATGTGTGTGCAGTCAGTTGTGTGTGTACAGTACAGTGTATAGTCAGATATGACTCAGAACCTTGTGTGTGAGGTCAGAACCATATGTGTGCAGTCAGAGCCATGTGTGTGCAGTCAGTTGTGTGTGTACCGTCAGTTATGTGTGTCCTGCCAGAACTATGTGTGTGCAGTCAGAACCTTGTGTGTGCAGACAGACCCCTTTGTGTGTAGTCAGACCCCTGTGTGTGCAGTCAGAGCCATGTGTGCGCATTTTTTTTGTTCTTTTTTTTTTGTTCAAATTTTTATTCCAGTTGAATAACATCTTTTTTCAGCACCAAGGCGCTGGTCTTCCGACCTTAACAATTATAGTGCATATGAACTATTTATGGATGAGACGATGCGATGGTATGAACAATATAGACAGTAGTAGGTTAAAATGAGGCATTACAAATATAGTGGGGATCTTATTTTGCACATGTAGACTAGCCATTTACCATTAGACTATATCAGTGATTTGATGATCATACCTGTGAGGAGACATTAATATAATGGGCATGACTTGCTGATACAGGTAGTCATGAATTTTGGATTATGCAAATAATGGTCGCACGACTCATTTAAATTGTCTTGGGTCAACTATAGCTTTGTCAGTAGTATATGTTTTATTGGTTTAGTCAGGTGGGTATACTTTGGTAGTTATTTCTTTTACTCTTTTTGCCAGGGGGGGATTTCAGAGAGGGAGAGGGAAGGGAGTGGTTTGGGACTATGTATTTATTTCAGTTCTCAACGTTTGTGGTCTACCCAGGTAGGTTTATTAATGTATGTCTATGTTGGGTACTCAACCTTTAATCTAGATTTAAATTGCAGGTAGGTTGTTGCATTCCTGGTTTTGGCAGAGAGTTTGTTCCAGAGTTGGCTTCCCTGATAAATAGGTGCTCTTTGTGGTACTCCAGTTTTTACTTGTCTTAAGGTTGACTCAATGCCATTTAGTTTGGTACTTTGCTTTCGATTGGAAAGATAGTTTGTCAGAAAGGCTACCGTTTTTTAACCCAACCCACTCTTGACAACCTTCTGCAACATGATTTTATGATCTATAGTGTCAAATGCTTTTTTAAAATCAATATATACTGCAATGGTAAGTTTGCCAGAATCCATCGCACTGAGAAGCACATCAAGGAGTGTTGAGAGTGCTTTGGTTGTGGACCTGCCTTTCCTGAAGCCATTTTGTTCATCTGCTAGTTTGTTGCTTCAAAAAATGTTTTTATTTGATCATGAATGAGTTGCTCAACTATTTTCCCAGTTATGGGTAGAAGAGAAATTGGTCTGAGGTCATTGCATGTTTTAGGATTGCTGACGTTTGGGATAGGTATAACTGTAGCAATTTTCCAGTCATCTGGGAAAATACCCGTTTCAATTGATAGGTTTACTATATGGGTGAATTCTTTGATTAATATAGTTATTGAATCAATTAGTATCCTTGAGCTGAGATCTTTAAGTCCTGATGATTTGTATTCAGACAAGCCCTTAATCTTTTTAAGTACTTCTTCCTTAGTTACCACCCTTATGTCATATGTGACTGCATTTGGCTTTACTATGTTAACTTTATCTTTTTCTGGTATATTGTCTAGTTTATCTGCTAACTTCTCCCCTATCTCTATGAAGTAGTTATTTATCTTTTCAGGTGTTTCTTGAGTTGTTAATTTGTCCCCTGTTAACTCATCCACTAAGCTGGAGATAGTTGGGGTGGTTTCCGGGGCTATGCTCTGTATGACTCTCCAAAATCTCCAGGCATCTTCTTTATTTTGTAGGACTTCAGACTGTATGTACCTAGCTTTTGCATACCTGACTGCAGAATTGGCTCTATTCTTGATTTGGGTTGCTAAGAATTTGTCTTCAGGTAGATTTGTTTGTTCTGATTTTTCTTTAAAGTAGTCTCTATCTTTTTGCAACTCAAGAATTTCATTGCTAAGCCATTCTGGTCGACTATCTTTCACATTGTATTTTCTGAGTGGTGCATGTTGGTCTGCTGCTTTAGTTATTATTTGTTTGAGTGACTCCCAACATATATTTGGATCCTGGTTGGCAAAGAGGGGTTCAGTATTTTCTTCTAGTAAGGTTTCACTAAATTTCTCTATTTTATAGTTCCTATAGCTTCTTCCCCAGAATTCTATTAATTTCCTATCATCTTTAGTTTTTTTCTTAATTATGTAAATTGGCTTGTGGTCACTAATATTATAATTTAGAACTCCTGTGTTTTTGCAGTACTTCATGTTTGTGAATGCTAGATCAATTGTTCTGTTTGTTTCAATTGTTATTCTTGTACCTGATGTAATGACCTGATCAAGTGCTAAGGTTGTTGCAAATTGTCTTATTTTGTTGGCGGTTATTGAGCTTTTCTTTGCAACATCAGCATTGAAGTCTCCTATGAGGACTAATTCAAATTTGTCTGTGTCTCGTATTTCCTCCAGGATTGATATTATTTGTTCAAGTGCTGAGTCCAAGTTTCCATTTGGTGGCCTGTATACATTTCCCAGGAGTATTTTCTTACAATAATCCCTTTCTATTATGACCCACTGCATCTCTATATTTGTATTTGAGTGATTATGTTTTACAAATGTATCAGTATCTATGTTGAGCCCTTCTTTATAGTAGATTCCCAGCCCTCCACCAGCCTTGGTTTGGCCATTTGCCTGTTTTGTTTGGCGATCAGATCTGGTTAGTTGGTACCCTTTGACAGATGTTAATTTATTTTCTGTGGTTGAGTTCAGCCAGGTTTCTGAGATTGATAATACATCAAAACCTGAATTAGGTAGATCAATCCTTAGTGTTTCAATTTTGTTGGTTAGACTTCTAATATTTAGTTGTATGCTTAGTCAGTTATGTGTGTACAGTCAGAACCATGTGCGTAAAGTCAGAGCTTTGTGTGTGGAGCCATAACCCTGTGTACGATCAGAACCATGTGTGCGCAGTTAGAGCCGTGTGTGTGCAGTCAGTCGTGTGTGTGCAGTCAGTCGAGTGTGTACAGTCAGTTATGTGTGCGCAGTTACAGCCTTGTGTGTGTAGCCATAACCATATGTCTACAATCAGAACCATATATGTGTACGATCAGAACCATATATGTTCAAGTCAGAGCTCTGTGTATACAGATAGAGTTTTGTATGCGCAGTCAAAACCCTTTATGTGAAGTGAGTGTGTACAATCAAAGCCTTGTGTGTACACTCAGAGCGGGGTGGGCGAAGTGGGAACCCTATGTGTATGGACATTGATTAAATTTAAATGTGTACTTGAAAATACTTGTATTTTCCAAGAATTGTACATATTTCTCAAACACTCCATGAGCAGGAAGTTTCACCTCTGAAAGTTTATACTTAGAATACAGTATTTCCTCAATTACTAGTTGAGCTTATAGTTATCTGTTCTTAAAAACGAGGGATACACTTATTAGGATCGTTTGTCTATTTTCTAGTGATAAACTGTCCTTTAATTGTACTATTTAGTCAAATCACAAACTAAATCTGTTTCAGTATTACTGTTAGTGTTAGAGATGTGTGGATTACTATATAAATAATGACATTAAGCATTTAATCAGCATTTCTGTCTGGCGTTGTTGTATATTTAGCATAGCCAATTATTCCCATGTTAAATCTTAATAGGCTGTATTACAAATATAGGGTCCGTACACATGTGAAGATATGGAATTCAAGGCTATTTGAAGGATTTTTGATAGGAATTCAAGACGATTCTCATTTGGATTTCAGGGGGAAACAACAACGGTGAATGACGATTTTGGACTAATTTAGATAAGTGGGGACAGTTTAATGGAAGTCAAGGTTTTTCAAGACTAATTGCTCAAACTAGGTTAAATTCAAGGCTTTTCAAGGCCTTGAAATGGGGAAATGAAGTTCAAGACGTTTCAAGACTTTCCAGGCCCTGTACGGACCCTGCTAGTACAATGCAAAATAAAACAGACTTCTAAAAGTAAATTTTGGAAGCTGAGCTAAAAGCAGAGAAAATGGCTAGTTTACAACACTTTTTTAGGGTGCCTTACATGATGAAATTAGGTGATAAGGCTAGTTTAATACTTTGTGTCTGCCAAAGTATGATCAAACTTGATAACATGCCCAGGTTAATCTTTTGTTTGGCACAAGTGTCAGAGAAGATGACTAGTTTAACATTGTCCTTGTCTACCAGAGAACATGACCAGTTTAATACATTCAGTGTCTGCTATAGTATAATCAAACGAGATAATATATTAATTTAATAGTTTTCTGTATGCTATAGCATGATCAAACTAGATAGTGTCACTAGACTAGCAGTTTTCTCTGTGGTATTGTATGATCAAACAAGAGAATATCGCTAGTTTAATACCTTGTTTTGTCTTCCGTGTAGTATGTTCAAACAGAATAATATAGCTAGTTAAATGTCTTCTTGTTTGCCATGGAGCGACTAAACTACAGAGTGTGGCTAGTTTAATTGTATCTGCCATCATTGATCCCATCGGACAAATTACTTCGATACACAACTTTATTTTCCGTCCTGAGGTTTCGGGGATGTGTATTTGTTTATTTATGACGTTGTGTCATGATAAGCTAATATACCAGGCAGTAGGCTATATATTATATATATATACTATCATCATAATACGGCCATGGCAATAGCATTATCCAATAGGGATATGGAAATATAGCGAATGCCGATAGAGCGATTTGCACGAACCCCCAAAGGAAAAAATACCGGAAGACACTGTTCAAATCACGAATTATGACAAATTAAATCCTTGTTTTGTTCACCTTTTCAACTACAGTGGTGAATTGTTCAGATCATCATCAGGGTGTAGATGTAAGCTTGGTGTTTCCTGTTTTTCTTCACTCCATGCATGCGGTGTAGTAATAATTAATAGTATTACTATTAATATGTGGCGTTAGTAACGTTGAAAACAATGTTAATTCGTTCCTTTCGATTTGTTCTAGCCCTTATCTCGCATCCAATATCTATTCTGCGACTTTTGGAGTGTGCTACTCAACTGCACAAAACCAAAACAGTTTGGGTTTGACAGAGGTAAAATGCCAAGTCGTAGTATTTTATTTGCCGGCTGCGTTTCCCTGCCTACTGGGTTGATAGTTGGATAAACTTGATAAAGCTGCTCTAATAATATTATTACCAACACCCAGGCAGCTGGAATGGCTAACAAAATTAAACCTTTCTTTAAATTAAAATGAAAGCTATATTCTGCCTCATTTAGATATGGATATACTTGAAAGTTGTGAAGGTGGCAGGGGTTTTGTCAACAATGGTATTGGTAACTCACAGACAAACAAGACACCACCCTCCGACAATACGTCAGAAAACGTCTGTTAATTATAATTAGGCCACCAAACTTACCGACTAACGCTGCAAGTACGTCGAATCTAGCAGTGAACATGGTGTCGACAATCTCCGCATCAGGTTAATATACCGGCCGACAAGATTATCGACTTACTCGCCGTGTCAAAACGAGTGTTATGACCAAAATAAATCTCACCGCTCTAATCTCGCCATCTTGCATTGACACACTTGCCGACGCGGTGACGTCACATAACGCAATCTTTATGGTTCTACTGGTTAACACCAGGTGGTGGTGCTCTAAATCAGAGGCACACATTCTGGTGGTGTATGTGGATGCCATTAGGTGGCGGACCATGCTAAGCTAGGTAACCACACTTTCTAGACGATTTCCACCACCAACTTATCAAGAACTAATGTAGTGGGTCCGACCTCATAACTAAGGTATACACGGTATATAAGGTATATAAAATTATAAGCGAGGTATATAAGGAAGCAGATTGAATCACTCCAAGAAGACATGCAGAAGAAGCTGAGCACCTTTGAGAAATACCTGGACAAGAAATTGGATACATTTGAAAAAAAATGAGAAGAGAAGGCAAATGCTGTTCCAGACAAAGTTAACAAAACTTGGGCCGACATAGCATCCAGATCACTGAAATCGGAAGACACCACAGCCCCAAGTAAGATAAAGGAAATTGTTAAGACTGCAATGGTAGAACACAAAAAGAATGTGGATGACAAAGAAAACCATGAGTTCAACCTGATAATCTATCGCGTACCTGAAAGTAAAGCTGCTAATTCAGAGGTGAGCGCAGAAGAGGACACCAAGTTTTTCAACAACCTCTGCACTGAAGCCCTTGGCATCGACCAGCTGGAAACTACCAAAGTCACTAGGTTGGGAAAGAAGAACACTGACAGTGATGTGCCCCGACCAATGAAAGTAGTCCTGGCAAATAAAGAGGACAAATCAGTAGTGTTCAGAAATTTAAACAAAATGAAGGACACAGAAGAGGAATACCATAAT
>CM059199.1:48214019-48320361 GCA_030323885.1 Branchipolynoe longqiensis | reverse complement strand
ATATGATTTTGGGCTTTTAAAAATTAATGTGTCTATTGACACCTAACTGATTGTATGCTTTTACATATATGTAAAGGCGATGGTTGAATAAAAAACAAACAATTCTCGCCGTGAATATGGCCTATGCTGCCGACACAGCGTAAAGAAACCACCAATCAATCAATCAATCAATCTTTACTTTAGTTTCAAGTAGCTTTTGTTTTAAAATATTTATTTTCGAGATATTTGAAGTGAAAACATGTGAAATCAATTTTAAAATGTTGCATCTCATATACTTCAACAGTGGCAGGTTCTATTAAATTGGAACCAGATGGGATGGCCGATTGAGTTCCATCTGCCGTGTTGGTAGACCGTGAGAACGTGGTTTCGAACCCTGGTCAAGTCAAACCAATGACTTAAAAATGTATACTTGTCACTTCCTAGTCAGGTACTCGGCATGGTTAGGATAGGGCAAGAACTGGTTGGCTCAGTGTCAGGATAATGTGACTGAGTGGGATATCAGGTCATGGTGCTGGTGGCCTGGTATCCCAGGGGGGCAGCACTATAAAGTCGCCATAAGTGCTCACTGTCACAAGTCGATACCCATCCTGATATGACCTTAGGTGTTGCTAGGACGTAAACCAGCAATAAACAATATTAAATTGAATTAGTATTAATCCCTGCACCAGTATCTAAAGCCGTGTTCACACGGACGATGTAAATCAATTCGTAGAAAGCGACTTGTATAGTTCGCATCAGATTCGTCGTCTGAACGGACGTCTGAGGCGGATTAGGGCTGATTCGACTCACGTGATGCGGATCCTGTAGACCACCTAAGCGAGGTAGTCTACGTGAATCGATTCCTGTGATGCGGATAATTTTGCCCGTGTGGACGCAACCAATTCGCCTCACCTGATTCGATTTTGTGTGATGCGCCTCACATTTTGTCCGTGTGAACAAAGCTTAAGTTAGATATGTAGGATCAAATCTATTTAAGTGTTCAGTTTAGATAAGTTGATGCTTTTATTGGACTATACATATTTAACTATGTGTACATGGTACAGTCATAATGTCTAAATCTTTGAGTAGCCATGGAGACCACTCGAATATGGTGCTGGATGCTATTGTTGGCTGCCACTGTGATTAGGTTATCGCATTTATCATTGTTGCTTGGTTGCTATGGGTTGAACAAGACTGTTATGTAGTAACGATTTGAACTTGTCTCAGTTTGAACCTTCAGGATAATGTGATTGAGTGTGATATCGGGTCATTGTGCCGACTGCTCGGGTCTTTCAGAGGACTCACAAATCGGTACCCGTCCTGATATGATCTTAGATATTGCTAGGCCCCGACAAATGAACAAGCAAACCTTCTTTAGCACAGCTTTTTAGCCTTTTTGAGGGCAGCTGGTTTGTACCACCTCATATAGGTTTTTAAACAAATTTCATCAGTGAATAATACTATCATTTAGAATTTTATTTAGCTATTATGATTGTGAGTTTATAAAATTCATGAGTGTCCATTGATAGAAAAATTGATTGTATGCTTTTACATGTAAAAGCGATGATTTGAACCAAAACAAACCTTTCTCGCCGTGAATATGGCCTATGCTGCCGATACGGCATAAAGCAACCACCAATCAATCATCAATCAGCACAGCTTTGTATGACTTATCTGTCTATATAAGTTATTGTAGTAGTCTGCACTGACCTCAGACAAGGGGCCACATATACACGTGGGCATGGGTAGGGTGGTGACATCCTAGAGCATATGTGGTGTAATGGTTAGCCCACTGGCCTGGAATGTAAGCGATGTGGGTTTGATTCCCGCTCTAGGCGCAATATTTCCCATTATCATCACCCCCACGACATTATCACTAAATGTGTACTGGAAGATTATCTTCAATACTTTTGGTTATGTTTTTAAATACATCAAATACTTCAGGTTCCATTAAAAGCATATTATTTTGAACTTGCTGGTTTAATAGTTGTTTTGTTGTTGTTGTTGCAATATTTAGGTCTGACCTCATTTGAAATTATAATTGCAGCACTTCATAATATATGAATTGATATGAAAAGAAGTAAGACAAATCTGACAGTTCTCAAACTTGTTTACAAACTCTCTCAGTGTCAGTCTCCAGGCAGATACTTGTTTATGTAAACAGTGATGGCTGCAACTGATTGGTTGTTGGAGTTTTATATCCAGGCAGCATCTAAGGACATGTCAGGATGGATACCAACTTGTGACAGTGCACACTCACAGCAATTTTTCCTCATATTAAGTATTTAAAGTCCAGATGCCTTAAGGGACTGGACATTTAAAAAGTTCTAGCCCACACACAGTGGGGAGCAGACAACACTGTTCTGCTCCAATTATATAGAACATTAAAATGTTCAAAATTGGACTATGGCTGTATTGTTTATGGTTCAGCCAGGAAATCATACATATCACAGTTAGACACTATAGACCATCAAGGCCTTCGGCTGGCCCTGGGGGGGTTTAGACCCTCACCTGTCCAGAGCCTTTATGTCGAAGGCCGAGAGCCTTCCCTTAAGAGTAGAAGGCTCAAACTGTCTATACAATATGTGATAAAATTAAAAGGAAATATTTTAAATCCTGCATATAACTACATTTTTATGCCACCATATGAACACCTATGAATCAAGGCCAACATACATAAAGCCATTAGGCCTCAGAATAAAGCCTCATTTGGAGGCCCAGAGGGCAAATCTACATAACATAGCACCCTCACAATATTCAGATGTTCCTCCCTGGCAGCTGGCCATGTCGAAGAAATCTCAAACGCACCCACTTTCATATCATGAAAGCTTTATCAGTGTGCGAAGTGCTTTTAGCTCCCACCTAGCCATTTACACGGATGAGTCAAAGACAGACAGCAGAGTCTCTGTGGCAGCAATCATCCACGGACGTGAATTAGGTACGCATATTCCAGATCAGAGTTCAATCTTAACTGCTGAGGCACGAGCACTCCTACTCACGTTAGAGTGCATCGAAACCTCAGCCAGTCATAAATTCATCATTTTCACTGACTCTTTTTCCTGCCTTCAGGCTTTAAACAATAGGAAACTGGACCACCCAATACTACTTAAAGTACTCATTAAACTAATCTCTCTTTCAATAGCAAAATTTGACATTCACCTATGTTTGGTGCCCAGTCATGTGGGTATCCCAGGAAATGAGAGAGCAGATCAAGCGGCCACTCGAGCCCTGACTGCTCCTTTGGAACACTGTCATATTCCTCACTCTGATCTGAAACCTACCATTCAAAAATACATTTGGAACCTATGGCAGATCGAATGGGATGAACACCCAGACAACAAACTCCATAGAATTACCCCCTCCGTGAACGGACTGCCGCAGAGTCACCTGGAAGGGCGACACGACCAGGTTGTTTTAACAAGATGCCATATTGGACACTAGTGGCTAACACACATTTTTCTGCTCAAGGGGGAGCCTCCCCCTGAATGTATTGGATGTCAGTCCCCACTGACATTAAAACACTTTATTAAACTGTGTGGATTTCATGGCCCTGCACCAACAATTTTACACCGCAAACAACATGCATGACCTTTTTACTAAAGTAAAACAAGAAAACATTTTAGCCTTTTTGAGGGCAGCTGGTTTGTACCACCTCATATAGGTTTTTACAAATTTCATCAGTGAATAATACTATCATTTAGACTTTTATTTAGCTATTATGATTGTGAGTTTATAAAATTCAAGAGTGTCCATTGACACAAAATTGATTGTATGCTTTTACATGTAAAAGCGATGGTATGGACAAAAACAAACATTTCTTGCCGTGAATATGGCCTATGCTGCTGACACGGTGTAAAGCAACCACCAATCAATCAATCAATTTCATCGGTGAATAATACTATCATTTGGAATTTTATTTAGCTTGACCAGAAACTATATGATTGTGAGTTTATAAAATTCATTAGTGTCCATTGACACAAAATTAATTGTATCCTTTTACATGTAAAAGCGAGGGTTTGAATAAAAACAAACATTTCTCGTGTGAATATGGCCTAGGCTGCCGACACAGCGTAAAGCACTGCCGCAGTAAAACCTCCCTAACCGACAACCTCCACAGATCGACCACTCCCATATATCGATCACTTTATTTGGGTCCCAACAAAACCATTGTATATATACAGTAAAACCTCTATAAATAGACCGACCTTGGGACTGATTGTAAGTTGTCCATTTAGGGAAGTGGTCGGTTTAGGGAGCTAGAATATGGTTTCAATACTATTGGTGGGACCCAAATGAAGCGGTCAATATAGGGAATTGGTCGATCTGTGGAGGTGGTCAGTTAGCGAGGGTTTACTGTATATCCAATCCAAACCTTTAATTCTCACTAATTCCACCTTTCTTGTGATGAAATGATTATGGAGCAATGAACAAAGACATTTTAGGAATGTAAACATATGAACTTTTTTAATGTTTCGTTCCAATTTTTATTTTTATTTAGGATTTGGCATTTACGGGGTTTTCTGCCTGAACTCCTTATATATATATATATATATATATATATATATATATATATATATATATATATACATACATATATATATATACAGTAGAACCTCTCTAAATCGGTCGACCTTGGGACCGACTTTAAGTGGTCTATTTAGGGAGGTGGTCGGTCTAGGGAGTTAGAATATGGTTACAATGGTATTGTTAGGACTTAAATAAAGTGATCGATATTGGGGATTGGTCGATCTGTGGAGGTGGTCGGTTAGACAGGTTTGACTCTATATATATATATATATATATATATATATATATATATATATATATATGCATATATGCATATATATGTATGTATATATGTTGGTATGTATGTATGTGTATATATATATATATATATATATACACACAGACACACACACAGTCAAACCTCTCTATATATGTATGTGTATGTGTTTGTTTGTGTGTTATATGAGAGCATGACGTGGCGGCTGTTCGCCCATGCGCCAGGTGCATCGCTGGTTCCCCGTACACCGAGTTTGAGATCGATGTGAATTGAGGTTATGCTTGTTTGCACAGTTTCTGTTTGATAGCAGTTCACTTGTAGCTGCGTGACGAGCAAGGTTTACTTTACATTCTCGGCGCTGTCTAACAGTGGATGTGTAGGACACGTTTACGTTAGACTCACTGTGCTAGCTCAGTGTGGGTTCGTACCATTCTCACCCAGTTTGAACAGTCACGAGTCACAGTGTGTATTGATAATGTGTATCTGTATTGGTCCGTACACAGTCTGTAAAACAGTCTTTGTGCAGTCTATGCACAGTGTGTGGGAAGTTCTATATGCAGTCTGTAAACACCCTGTATGTAGTCTGTGTGTAGTCTGTATACAGTGTGTGGGCAGTTCTGTAAGAAGTCTGTAAACACCCTGTATGTAGTCTGTAAGCAGTCTGTGTGCAGTCTGTTCACAGTGTGTAGGCAGTAAACACCCTGCATGTAGTATGTAGGCAGTCTGTGCAGTCTGTACACAGTGCGTAGGCAGTTCTGTAAGCAGTCTGTAAACACCCTGTATGCAGTCTGTGTGCAGTCTGTACACAGTGTGTGAGCAGTTCTGTAAGCAGTCTGTAAACACCCTGTATGTAGTCTGTGTGTAGTCTGTATACAGTGTGTGGGCAGTTCTGTAAGCAGTCTGTAAACACCCTGTATGTAGTCTGTAAGCAGTCTGTGTGCAGTCTGTTCACAGTGTGTAGGCAGTAAACACCCTGCATGTAGTATGTAGGCAGTCTGTGCAGTCTGTACACAGTGCGTAGGCAGTTCTGTAAGCAGTCTGTAAACACCCTGTATGCAGTCTGTGTGCAGTCTGTACACAGTGTGTGAGCAGTTCTGTAAGCAGTCTGTAAACACCCTGTATGTAGTCTGTAAGCAGTCTGTGTGCAGTCTGTTCACAGTGTGTAGGCAGTAAACACCCTGCATGTCGTATGTAGGCAGTCTGTGCAGTCTGTACACAGTGCGTAGGCAGTTCTGTACACAGTGTGCAGTCTGTACACAGTGTGTGAGCAGTTCTGTAAGTAGTCTGTAAACACCCTGTATGTAGCCTGTAGGCATACCTGAATGGAATGCAGGTATAGCAATACCTCAGGGAGTTTAATGCCCCTGCCCTGCAGAGTTGTAAACCACTGCCTTGTGGTACAGGTTCTTGACAGAACCGAAGGCTAAGGGAGCAAACCCTAAACAGAAAACCATGTCACTGAGGCAGCATTAAGGGCGGTTGATGTATAGAACTCCCAACATCTCCCATCCAGCCACTGCAGGGACAAATAGTTTTGCGCCTGTCTTGACATGTTCTTGCCAGTGTGAAACCTCTATTTGCTCCCCGAGAGAGTGCTGCTGGTAACTTGCAAAATCCAGCAGCACTACACTTTTGCAGGCAGCTTTCATGAAATGTACAACCGCACAAAACAATGGAGAGCAGCAGTCAAGTAATGAAAGCAGTCTTTGTCGCATCGCGACCGATAGCATGATGATGATGAAGCAGTCTGTACACAGGCAGTCTGTAACCACCGTGTGTGCAGTCTGTACACAGTGTGTATGCAGTCTGTAACCAC
Organism: Branchipolynoe longqiensis; assembly: GCA_030323885.1. Classification (NCBI taxonomy): domain Eukaryota; kingdom Metazoa; phylum Annelida; class Polychaeta; order Phyllodocida; family Polynoidae; genus Branchipolynoe; species Branchipolynoe longqiensis. The sequence goes on along the minus strand of CM059199.1, from coordinate 48,313,783 downwards.
CGTGTGTGCAGTCTGTACACAGTGTGTATGCAGTCTGTAACCACCCTTTATATAGTCTGTACATGTCTGTATGCAGTCTGTAAACACCATTTAGCTAGTCTGTACCCAGTATGTAGGCAGTCTGTAAGCAGTCTGTATACAGTCTGTAAGCACCCTGCATGTACTCTGTACAGTCTGTAAGCACCCTGTACACAGTTTCTACGTAGTCTATAAACAGTCTGTTTGCTGTTAGCAGTATGTAAACACCCTGTATGTAGTGTGTGTAATCTGTAAACAGTCTGTATGCAGTCTTTAAGCACCCTGTATGTAGTATGTAAGCACCCTGTATGTAGTCCGTACGCAGTGTGTAAGTAGTCTGAAAACAGTCTTATGCAGTGTGTAAGCACCCTGTATCTAGTCCATGCAGTCTATGAGAAGTCTGTAAACACCCTATATGTAGTTTGTACACAGTCTGTAAACAGTATGTAGGCAGTCTGTAAATAGTCTGTATGTAATGCGTACAGAGTTGAGCGTCCGTCTCCCGTTTTGGTAGATCGTGGGATTTGAACTCACGGGTTCGAACCCTCGTCGAGTTAAACCAATGATTTAAAAATGTATATCTATCGCTTCCTAGCCAGGCGCCCGGCATTATTAGGATTATGCAAGGACTGGTTGGCTCAGTGTAAGGATAATGTGAGTGAGTGGAATATCAGGTCATGGTGCTGGCAGCTGGGTCTCTCAGTGGGACAGCACTATAAAATCGCCATGAGTGTGCACTGTCACAAGTCGGTACCCGTCCTGATATGACCTGAGATGTTGCCAGGACGTAACACTCCAACAGTCTTATGCAGTCTGTAAACAGTCTTATGCAGTCTTCAGACAGCCTGTATGCAGTCTGTAAGCGATATTATGTTGTCTGGAAACAGCCTGCATGTAGTCTGGAAATGGTCTATGTGATCTGGAAACAGTATGTATGTGGTCTAGAAATAGTATTATATAGTCTGTAAACAGTCTGCATAATATGTATCTAGTGGGTAGCTAGTCTGTATCTAGTGTGCGTATAGTCTGTAAACGGTATGTGTGTAATTTGTACAAAGTTTCTATGCAATCTGTAAACAGTATTTTATGTAGTCTGTATTATGGTTAGAACGCTTGCTCGCTTCGGAATGGCAGAAATATGGGGTTCGAGCCCCGATCTAGGCATGGGGTTCTATTTGTTTGCAGCAACCCTTGACAACAGACGTACTTATTGCGTATTTTCCTGTTGCTTATTACTAGTTCTAAAAGATGGATAATAAGAAATAATTTTAAATAAATAAATGTTTGGTTTGCAGATCCTGATACAATGGCACTGCGAGTCGGGACCAGTGCTTTGCTGAGTGTGGGGTGCCGGTCTGCCATGAAGCATGTGACAAGAACAATGGCCAGCGCAGCCGTCACCAGAACAGATGGTGAGCAGTGGTGTCTGTCTCTATGCTGTTTGTTCCCTGTCATAGTGGACATTTGCATATTTAGTGCAGCTTGGTCACGTGGATGGGCGCTCGCTACCCGTGTGGGAGATCGCCGAGTCAATCTCCAGCCGAATCAACCCAAGGACCTACAAAATATATACTTGGCGCCACATAGCCTGGCACTCTCCGTTAGTAGAATAGGGCAAGGAGCAGTGGAATGAGGAAGACCAATTGTCCGCGATTCAAATTTCCCATGCTTAATCAACCATTGTAATTAAACAATTAAAAAAAAAAATATATATATATATATGCCGTCCCCAGTTTCACTTCAGTCAGTACACATCCCAGAATCCCTCGGGCCTCCAACCACATATCGGGCAATAAGTGCTTCTAATCATGACACCGGGCGCGGTGGCCGAATCGGTAGAGCATGGGCCTCGCATGCAGAAGGTCGGGAGTTCGGTTCCGGTCGAGTCAAACCAATGACTTATCAAATTAATGCTTGTCGCTACCGAGGCTGGCGCTCGGCATTAATAGGATAGGACAAGGACTCAGTGTCAGGATAATGTAACTGAGTGGGATATTGGGTCGTGGTGCTGGCGGCCTGATTTCTCAGTGGGCCACCACTATAAAGTCACCATGAGTGTGCACTGTCACAAGTCGGTACCCATCCTGATATGACCTTATATGTTGCAAGGACGTAAAACTCAAATAATCAACCAACAAAATTTATGCTTGGCACCATCTAGCCTGGCACTCTCCATTAGTAGGATAGGCCAAGGAGCAGTGGAATAAGGAAGACAAATTTTCCGCGATTCAAATTTCCCCTGCTTGGTCAACAAATGCAATTAAAAAATCGTAGCAAATATGTCGTCCCCAGTTTCGCTTCAGTCGGTACGCATCCCAGATTCCCGTGGGCTTCCAACCACATATCGGGCAATAAGTGCTTCTTTAATATGATGACTCACTGTTGTGATCCCGTGCAGGTAAGCGGCTGTTTACGCCTGGCCCGCTGAACGTGTCGCTCACCACCAAAGAGGCCATGTTGAGGGATGTCGGGTCACGTGAGACGGACTTTGTTCAGCTCATTCAAGACCTTCGTGACGGGCTCATACAACTTGCTGGTAAGACTCATTGGCAGAGGTATTCCCCACATTGTACACGTGACATTTTTATTTGCAGAGGACGGCTGACTTTCCATGTGGAAGGTTGTGTGCTTAAACTCGGGGCAAGTCAAACCAAAGATGCACATGACTTAAAGCTGCTTAGTCCGAGGAAAACCTCAAATTTTCAAATTTTCAAAACCAAGACAATTATCTAAATTTGTTTATTTCTACATATCTAACTTATCCAGTGCACTTATCAAGCATTTGTCGCCATGTAAAGGGGAATGAATACTGAGGCAATCTAATAGAACCTGAAGCCTATGGTGCCAGAGTTTTCGTGTGCTTGTCCAAATTAATTTAGCGTGTTTGCACTTCAAATATCTCTAAAGTTAGCCATTTAAAATAAATGTTAGTTCAAACCTAAGGTAAAGTCGATCATAGCACCCAACGCTTCCGACGGGACATTGATAATAATGATGATCCATATGTGATTTATATTTGCATAATGAATTATACAGCATATATATTATTAAGAACACTTTCATTGAACACATCCATGTCCATGGTGGTGTCCTGGCGCCCTCATTTGACATCCAATAGCCGATGATGCGAAAATCAATGTGCTCCAGAGGCGTCGTTAAATAAAACAAGCTTTCTCTCTGGTTCCCTCTGAGCAAGCATCTCATAGAGCACCCTCTTCCTCACCAGGCGCGGTGGCCGAATCGGTAGAGCGCGGGCCTTGTGTGTGGGAGACCGGGAGTTCGGTTCCCGGTCGAGTCAAACCGATGACTCATCAAATTGATTCCTGACACTTCCTAGCTCAAGATCGGGATAATGTGACTGAGTGGGATATCGGGTCATGGTGCCAGTGGCCTGATTTCCCAGTGTGGCAGCACTATAAAGTTGCCATGAGTGTACACTTGTCACAAGTCGGTACCAATCCTGATATGACCTTAGATGTTGCCAGGATGTAAAACTTCAACCAACCAACTCTCTTTCTGTTATGTGTGGAGTGTTTAAATCTGAGTGCTTTATTTATAATCTTCCAGGTGTTGAGAAGGGTGAGTTTGGGTGCGTGCCGCTGCAGGGAAGTGGGACGTTTGCACTTGAGGCTGTTCTCAGCACAACTGTACCTCGAACTGGCGGAAAGGTAAGCAACTATCAAGCTTTGATTATTGATCAAATTTCAATCACGGACAATTGGACTTCCCCATTCCACTGCTCCTTGCCCTATCCTAATAATGCCAAACGCCAGGCTTCATAGCGACAGTATCAATTTTGAAGTCATTGGTTTGACTCAACTGGTTCGAATCCAACTGGTTCGAGTCCGTTTGAATCCTACCAAAGCTGGAGCCAGGTGCTCAACTCATTTGGCCATCCCATATTAGTCCTGATATGACCTCAGATGTTGTTGTATACATGCATAGCATATAAGACAATTAATCAATCAACTAATTAAAGTTGCTTTCATCCACACAGGTGCTGATCTTAGAGAATGGCGCTTACGGAAAGCGCCAGATTGCAATTTGTGAGACGCTGGGCATTGCTTATCACCACGAGTCATTCGGGGAGTGTGCGGAAGTTAACCCAGAGCGCGTTGCTGAGATTCTGTCAAACGATAAATCTTTTACGCATGTGTCAATTGTGCACTGCGAGACAAGCACTGGCATCTTCAACAACATCCAGCGAATAGGCGAGATTGTCCGGAATCATGCCCCGGGTAAGAAGAGTGATAACTTATTCCTTATCCGCTACTGATTTGGTAGGCTATATACATATAAGCTTGTAGCAGGATGTCTGCAGTAACTTGTCATATTCTCAGTTCGTCACCCGCCACTGAACAGAAAGGAATTGAGCTATCACACTGAATAACATTCCCTTGGTAACTTGCATTATTTTGTGTTTGTAACTATAATCCTTTAATTGTCGTGTCATTTCACTAAAAAGGAAGAAAAAAAACGCCAAAAATATTGTATGGTAACCAAACATTTCGGTTCCAACACCCAATTTCGGTCTAGCGAGATTTTTGGATAAGCAATTTCGATTTTAGAGAGATATGAATGATAGGTATTTGTTCCATGATATTTTGATCAGATGATGGCCGAATGGGTTGGATATCTGTCTCCTGTTTTGATAGGTCATGGGATTCGAACCCGCATGTTTTAACCATGGTCAAGTCAAGGACTTAAACATTGATACTTGTCACTACCTAGCCTGGCGTTCGGCATTACTAGGATAGGGCAAGACCAATTGTCCGCGATTGAAATTTCCCCTGTTTAAACAAAAGGGCCAGACTTACGAGAGTTGACACATTGTGTACATGTTTTTGTCACCTTTCTCCTCCAGGGGCGGCCTATTTTGTGGACGCTATGAGCACCTTCGGAGCTGTGCCCCTCAACATGGCCACCGCTCAAATCGACTACTTGGTCAGCTCAGCCAACAAATGCATCCAAGGAGTTCCTGGATTCTCATTTGCCATCTGCCGTCTCAACCACTTCATGAAATGCAAAGGTACGTAGGATTGTTTTCTTTTTGTATTATTCCTCTTTTAATTTTACACAGTGGCTATTGTCACGGTACCGTGTCCCTAGCATGAGATTCTATAGTCATAGTACCGTGACGACAATAGATTATTCTACAATCACGGTTCTGCTCAGGGTTAGGCTTAGGGTTGGGCTTAGGCTTAGGTTTAGGGGTAGGCTTGGGGTTAGGCTTAGGGTAATTTTATTCCAGACAGAATGGCCTGGTGGGAGAAAATCTGTTTCTGGGTTATTATTTATATTGTGGTTAGAGGTGTTGCAAACAAATTGGATATGCTTACTAGAGCGGGATTTAAACCCATTTTTCTGCCATTTCAAGGATAGGGTCCTAACCGTTAGGCTACCTATGCACCCTGATGCAATCCACCTATCCACAGAGTGCATCGAAACCTCAGCCAGTCATAAATTCATCATTTTCACTGACTTTTTTTCCTGCCTTCAGGCTTTAAACAATAGGAAACTGGACCACCCAATACTACTTAAAGTACTCATTAAACTAATCTCTCTTTCAATAGCAAAATTTGACATTCACCTATGTTGGGTGCCCAGTCATGTGGGTATCCCAGGAAATGAGAGAGCAGATCAAGCGGCCACTCGAGCCCAGACTGCTCCTTTGGAACACTGTCATATTCCCCACTCTGATCTGAAACCTACCATTAAAAAATACATCTGGAGCCTATGGCAGATCGAATGGGATGAACAGCCAAACAACAAACTCCATAGAATTACCCCCTCCATGAACGGACTGCCGCAGAGTCGCCTGTAAGGGCTACATGACCAGGTTTGTTTTAACAAGATGCCATATTGGCCACTCGTAGCTAACACACGTTTTTCTGCTCAAGGGGGACCCTCCCCCTGAATGTATTGGATGTCAGTCCCCACTGACATTAAATCACACTTTATTAAATTGTGTGGATTTCATGGCCCTGCGCCAACAATTTTACACTGCAAACAGCATGCATGACCTTTTTACTCAATTAAAACAAGAAAACATTTTAGGCTTGTTGAGGGTAGCTGGTTTGTACCACCTCATATAGGTTTTTAAACTAATTTCATCAGTGAATAATACTATCATCTAGAATTGTATTTAGCTTGAGCAGAAACTATATGATTGTGAGTTAAAAAAATTCATGAGTGTTTATTGACCCAAAATTGATTGTATGCTTTTACATGTAAAAGTGATGGTTTGAACAAAAACAGACATTTCTCGCCGTGAATATGGCATGGCCTATGCTGCCGACCCGGCGTAAAGCAACCACCAACCAATCAATCAAACACCAAGACCCAGTAGTTGGTGCCATTGTATTGGCCTCATTTCCGCGTTTTTTCACGGATAGCACTTTCATCCCTGCGTTTTCTACTAGCTACTCAACACAGTTAATACTATTAGTAAATGCCTCATTTCATTCAACATGACATTTTCCTACTCCATATCTACTGTAAATATGCAAATATTGTAAGTGTGCAAATAACAACCATATATTTCATCAAAATAAAGTTCCTTTGGTAATATTACAAAGAGTTATTCTGATGAATAGAATTATAGAATAGAATTTAGATGAATAGAATTTAGCTGAATAAACCCAATTACCCCTCCCATAGCCTCAGCCCCGCAGCTCACACCAAAGAACAACAAAAGCTATTGCATGTCCCATTACAAAAGATTCTACTATATATAGTATATTTCATAGTATCTTTGCTAGTACACTGAAGTGAATGGAAAATCTTGCAACGAAGATTAAATCTCGCATTAACGCCTGCAGCTATAGTCCTCAAAATGACTCATTTATCTTTTTTTTTCAGTCGCCGCTTTTACATAATTTTGTATACATTTTATTCATCCTACTCTTGCATTTCGTGTTGCCGTGAAAATTAAAATTGATTCAATATGAGTAGGCCAACGTCGTGTTATGATGACGGAGCATTACATTAAACCTTGCTTCCATTTTAAAGTTGCATAGTCTGATGGTTTTGAGTTTCTGTCACTTTCTGAGATAAATATATTAGGTTAATTGTATTAATATATCTACACTTTAGTTTGAAGTAATTTTAATTTTAAATGCCAAAAATGGCTAACTTTTGTGATATTTGTAATGCAAAATTAATTTTGGCAAGCATGACAAAACTCTGACATCGTCGGCTTCTGCAGTAACAGGTTCTATTAAATTGCCTCAGTATTCCCTTCTGTGTGGCGGCAAATGTTTGATAAGTGCACCAGTATCTAAATTAGATATGTAGAATTATGTCGAGATAGTTGTTTTGGTTTTGAAAATTTGATATTTTCACCAGACTATGCAGTTTTAACATTGAAGGCAATATCTGCTGCTGGGATACTGATGTAGGTGGCGTCCTGCATAAATGCAACAAACATTTTTCTGCGAACATGCACAAACACAGATGACAGGGTCGTAGCCTGCCGGGTAACTGGGAGGGATCAAGTTACCTCCCACCCCCGACAAAAAATCGCTCCCCCCCCCACAAAAAAACCCTAAATTTTTATTTTTATTTTTTTAAAGAACCCCCCCCCCTCCCCCCCAATCCTAGTATGTAATGGCTGGAAATGGCATTTGAGATCCTCTAGATTTAGTAATTTCCTGAGAGGGCGGGGTAAATGGGGAAGGCATACACCCAGACCCCCGACATTCTTTATGTCTTCGGCACTCGTTCGTTCCAAGAATCTATCTGCTCCCCAAACAAATCTGTAACACCAAAAACTAAATTTCCTACCTACGACCCTGCATTGTGTCTTCCTTCAAAGATGCATTAACGCAGTCAATATGCTGTTTTCTTAGTGTACGAATGCAGCTGGCGGACATCCTGTTCCGGGAACCAATCAATGCCGGCGACATCTTGGCTGTGAAACCGCATCACTGCATGTGCCATCTTGCAAAGCCGACCCGGTGTGGTGGCCGAATCGGGAGAGTGCGGGCCTCGCATGCGGGAGATCGGCAGTTCGGTTTCCGGTTGAGTCAAACCAGTGACTTATCAAATTGATAATTGTCGCTTCCTGGCATGACGTTCGGCCTTAATAGGATAGGGCAAGGACTGGTTTGCTAAGTGTCAGGATAATGTGACTGAGTGGGATATTGGATCATGGTACCGGCAGCCTGATTTCTCAGTGGGGCAGAACTATAAATTCGCCATGAGTGCGCACTGTCAGAAGTCGATACCCATCTTGATATGACCTTATATGTTGCCATGTTGTAAAACTCCAACAACCCACCAACCAATTAAAGATGCATTAACGCAGGCAGTATGCTTTTTTCATAGTGTACGAATGCAGGTGGCGGACATCCTGTTCCAGGCACCAATCAATGCCAGCGATATCTTGGCTGTGAAACCGCATCACTGCAGGCGCCATCTTGCAAAGCCGGCCGCTTGATGCAGCCTGTGTCCTCAGTGGGTTAACTTGTCCTTTTGATTTGTCCAGGATTTGCACGCAGTCTGAGCCTCGATCTGATTGGTCAGTACGAGGTTCTGGAGGGCACAGGCCAGTTCCGGTTTACGCCCCCCACGCATGCCATGCTAGCCTTCGGACAGGCGATGAGGGAGCTGCAGGCTGAGGGCGGAGTCGAAGGCCGCTCCGCAAGGTGAGGCTACACCGCAATGTCTAATACACATTAATGTATTACAGCGAAACCCCATTATGGACCCAGAATTCCGTGATTCCAAAGTAATTAAATAAACTGCACCCCGATTTAGTGTGACTGTTTACGCAATGACATTTTATGGACCCCAACGATCAGGTTATAATTGGATTTCACTGTAATTAGTCTAATGCCTATTAATGTCTTTGTCTAATACCTGTTAATGTGATCTAATTTAGAAAAAATCGTATCTATTAATGTGACATAGCAATAGCTATGACAATATTTAATAATATGTACTAAACTATCTATTAATAATTATTAAAATTACCTATGAATACATCTGGTAATAGGTATTCACACACAGAACAAACATGGCGAGAAGATTGGAACAGCAGCTCTAACAAAGGAGCTTGTTTTGACGAATACAATGTTTACCAACAAAATATGCTGATGGGTGCCTTCTACTGTAGGTACCGGGCGCGGTGGCCGAATCGGTAGAGCGCAGGCCTCGTGTGTGGGAGATCGGTAGTTCGGTTCCTCGTCGAGTCAAACCAATGACTTATAAAATTGATACTTGTCGTTTCCTAGCCTGGCGTTCAGCATTAATATGATAGGGCAAGGACTTGTTAGATCAGTGTCAGGATAATGTGACTGAGTGGGATATCAAGTCATGATGCCAGCCCCATGATTTCCTGGTGGGGAAGCACTATAAAGTCACCTTAAATGCGCAGTCACAAGTCAGTGCCCATCCTGATATGACCTTAGAGACCAGACAGGATGTGCGGATGAGTTAGAGGTTCCGTCTCCCGTGTTGGTAGATCGTGGGGTCGAGGGTTCCAACCCTGGTTGAGTCAAACAAATGATTTTAAAATTGATACTTGTTGCTTCCTAGCCTGGCGCTCAGCATTATTAGGATAGGGCAAGGACTGGTTGGCTCAGTGTCAGGATCATAATGTGACTGAGTGGGATATCAGGTCATGGTGCTGGCAGTCTGGTCTTCCAGTGGGGCAGCACTATAAATTCGCCATGAGTGTGCACTGTCACAAGTCGGTACCCGTCCTGATATGACCTTAGATGTTGCTAGGCCGTAAAACAACAAACAAGCAAACAGATATGACCTTAGATGTTGCAAGGACGTAAAACTCCAACAACCAACCATCTACTGTAGGTATCAGGAGAACCACAACTGCCTGCGCAGGGGTATGACTGAGATGGGGTTCGTGGAGTTCCTGCCACGGTCCATCGCGGGCTACATCATCGCCACCTACCTCTATCCACAGGACCCCAACTTCGACTTCAAGACATTCTATTCCAAGCTCTATGAGAAGGGTAGGTTCATCCAACGCCATTCCACTGCTTTCTTACATGGACGCTCCGAGTCCGTTATCAGGTTAATTTAAAAAAATGTTGTTCCGTTCGGTCATTAAACAGGGACAATTTTGAATCGTGGATAATTGGTCTTCCTCATTCCATTGCGCCTTGTACTGCCGTAGTAATGCCGAGTGCCAGGCTCGGTAGTGGCAAGTATCAAATTTGACTCTGGCAGGATTTGAATGTCATGCTATATATAATATGTAAATATATGTTATCTAGTGAATGAAATGGTTTTAGCACTGGAGCACTGTTCTCTGACTAAACCATGCTACAGTCAGTTACATATATAATATAATCTTAAGTTACAGACTGAAGTTTTGTTACAATAAAAAAAAAAAGGAACAATGCTCTCAAATAACAACAGCAAAATTGGGATGGCATGGTATTACATCGTCACTGTAAATTCCTATTACCTATATGTATTAGCTAAGCCAGTGGGATTTAAGCTTAATGTTCCCTATTCTGATAAAAACATCAAGTTCTCGCGAAGTTGGCTCAGTGTCAGGATAATATGACTGAGCGTGGATATCGGGTCATGGTGCTACCGACCGGGTCTCCCAGTAGGGCAGCACTATAAAGTTGCCATGACTGTGCACTGTCACAAGTCGGTACCCATCCTGATATGACCGTAGATGTTTCCAGGATGTAGAACTCCAAAAACCAACCAACTGGTTTGTGATGTCAGCAAAGCAAAGCGTGAGCCTCTTTTCGATCAGGCGTGATTGTTGTCCATTCATTATATGCCAGGCCTGGTGATCTACCCGGGGAAGCTGTCGAAGACGGACTGCTTCCGGCTGGGTAACATTGGCGACCTACACAAGGCCGACATGGAGCACCTGGTCGAAACTATCAGGGACGTCTGCGGCGAGATGGGCGTTCGTCTGCCCGTGACATCATCCTGAGGTCGTGACGTCATGTTCGAGTTGTGTGTGTGGTTGTATCCTGGATATCGGCGTCGCTGTTGCAAGAGCTGTGGCCGATTACCGTATTTACTCGAGAAGTTGCTCTATGTTTTGTGCTAGAATAGGCATCTCGAAGCAATATCGCCCCCACTCACTCTGTCTCCCTCCGCCTCTATGAATCTCTTCCCCCTCTCTCCCTCTCTCCCTCTCTTTCCCCCCTTTCCCTTTCTCCCCCCCCCCTCTCTCTCCCCCCCCTCTCTCTCCCCCCTCTCTCTCCCCGCTCTCTCTCTCCCTCTCTCCCCTCTCCCACCTCTCTCACTCTCTCTCCCTCTCTCTCCCTCTCTCTCCCTCCTTCCCTTCCTCTCTCCCCCATCTCCCTCTTTCCTCTCTCTCCCTCTCCCTCTCTCTCCCCCTACTCCTCTCTCCCCTCTCCCGCCTCCCCTCCTCCTCTCTCATCTCCCCCCTCTCTCCGCTCTCCCTTTCCCCCTCTCCCACCTCCCCCTCTATCCCCTCTCTCCCCCTCTCTCCCACTCTCTCCCACTCTCTCCCCCTATCTCTCCCTCTATCTCTCCCTCTGTGTCTCTCACACACACACTACCAGTTAAACCTATTCCCCATTTTAAACAAAGTTGAAATTATTACTAATTGAGGAAATACGGTATGACCTCATCAATTTATAATCCCAAAGGTGCCTTTGCAATGTATGTATACCACATACATATACGTGTATTTGCATGGACACACTGGACATTTATAATTAGACAAACTGCTGGTTATTATTAATTAATGCCTTGCTGACGGCGATCTCAATGCTTCCAAAGGGTTGTGCGGTACTGACTCCACGATTTGTCCTGGTGTCATTCATGAAAAGGAGGATCCAGTTTGATTGTGCTGTGGTGTAGATAAAAGATTCACCCCGTACGGCAGTAGCCTGAGTAGGGATGAAGGACAACCCATATAAAAGCTGCCAAAAGTATTCTACATGCTGGGTAAATGAAATGAGTAGATAAATTCTTAATTTAAGAAGCAAAATATATTTTTCACATATATCTTAATAATTACCTGCTACTTTTGATTTAAAAAATATAATAAAACATATATTTTAATAGACTTTAAAAGTCAAATCGACTGCATTCTGCAGCTGCCATCTTGTCTTTTTGCATGCTCTCCCATTTCACCAACTCTGTGCTGATATAAGTAGCCATTGGATACTGGAACCAGGAATTCCACTTTCTGTTCCATACTAAAGCAATTTTCTCCCGTATTTAGACTACGTTGTCATTCACCGATACTACAAGTATGGGCCGACGTTGTTTTGTCCAACCATACACCGTCGATTCGACGGCGGCTGCCGCCGTCGACCCGACGACCCGAGAAGACACTGTCACTCTAGTGTCAATACGAACAGGTGCAAAAATATTAGTTTTATTCAAAATTAATAGAAATCGAGAACCCATACCTTATAAATTTAATATAGTCTGTACGTATTGACACTATAGTGACAGTGTTTTCTCGGAAAAAACCAAGATGGCGGTTCTTCGTCAAAATTCCGTACAGCCTACAGGGTAATTAAAATCGTATTAACACGAATAATTCCATTAATACTTCGTAATAAATTACAAAACTTTTACAAAATAATCTAAACATATTAATAAACAAACCTGGTAAATGATTCCTTAAAATTCCAGGGATTTCTGGAGTTATTGGTAGAAAAAGAACGCTGCTCAACGATCGCACGTGTTCCGGTGGCGATTCGAAGTAAACAAACCGTATCGGATAATTCAAATCGTATTAACACGAATAATTCCACTAATACTTCGTAATAAATTACAAAACTTTTACAAAATAATCTAAACATATTAATAAACATACATGTTAAATAACTCCTTAAAATTCCTGGGACTTCTGGAGTTATTGGTAGAAAAAGAACACTGATCAACGATCGCACGTGTTCCGCTGGCGACTCGAGCTGGAATTCAAATTTAAAGAACTGCGCAAGCGTGAACCACCACCGTCGGGGTGACGGTGGCCCGACGGTGTACCAGACATGGAAAATGAATGCAAACCTGCGGCGGCCCACCACCGTCGGGCCGACGAAGGCCCGACGGTGAATCAAAAGTGGAAAGGGATTGAACCCTAACGTCGGAACACGACCGGCGGCCCGACGGTGGCCCGACGGTGGCCCGACGGCTCAAAAGTGGAAATTTGGATTGAACCCTAACGTCGGAACACCACCGGCGGCCCGACGGTGGCCCGACGGTGGCTCAAAAGTGGAAAGGGATTGATACCCAACGTCGGAAATCAACTGGCGGCCCGACGGCGGCCCGACGGTGGCTCAAAAGTGGAAAGGGATTGATTCCCAACGTCGGAAATCCACCGGTGGCCCGACGGTGGAAAGTCGATCGCGACGGTGCGACCAATAGCCGACGTCGGCCCGACGGCTGTGTGCTATCTGGGATAGACATGTAAAATGACACCATAGGCTTTTGCAGGAACAGGTTCTATTAAATTGACTCAATGTTCCCTTCTATGGGGCAATATATGATCAATAAGTGCATTAGTATCTAAGTTAAATATGTAGAATCAAATCTAAATAATTGTTTATGTTTGGAAAATGTGATGCTTCATCGGACTAAGCAGCTTTAAGTCATGGCCTGGGAATATATGTTAGGAGACGACTAGGGGTGAAGCGATTTTTACCTCCATTAGCCAATGTAAACTTTCTGTCCTGGGTGGTTATTCAGCACAAACAAAATGAAGCAAGTTTGACATTTTTTATTAAAAACATTTATAAATTGATAAAAGTATGGTATATATTTGATACGTATATGTATATTGTATTATATGTTTATTGCACATATTACCGGAATGGTTTTCCAGTAAAAGGATGGTTTGGGTGGTTCTCTCCAGGTGGCGCCACGTCTACCATCCGTCGTTGGCGGCGAATTTGGAGGCATTCGACTGGGACCTTTCTATCTGTAAGATTTAGGCTCAGCCCACCTGGCCAGTGAACTAGGTTTTCGAATGCAAAGAGGACCAATCAAATGGCTTTCAGCCAATCAGAGCTGTTCTCTTCCATTGCAAATGGCTGCCCTGCATGGGGGCAGCCATTTGCAATCGAAAAGAACCAATCAGAGCTGTTCATTTCCATAGCAAATGGCTGTCCCCATAGAGGGCAGCCATTTGCAATCGAAAAGAAGAACTCTGATTGGCTGAAGCTACTGAATCTTTCAACCGTTCCATATCAGCCATCTTGAAATACACCATGTGACCTTATGGATGGAGCCACAAGACACATTTGCTTTATATGTATAGTAACCCACTTCCGGTGTTGCGGTTTCCCAGGGACACCAGTTTGCGAGGGACACATCGCTTCTGCACATGCGTCAAAATCGAACAGCATCGTCACTAACCTTATAAATTTAATATAATGTTTTTGGTAAAGATGTTTTTCTATATGTGTACCAAACAATTTGTTTCTAGATGGTGTAATTTGAGAGATATTTGACTTCTGTATTTTCTGTATGAAGATTGCTCACGGCCATTGACAATGCCTTGAGTTTGATGGTAAGCCCAGTGCAAAACATTAGTTTTATTCAAAATTAATAGAAATCAAGAACCCATACCTTATAAATTTAATATAATCTTTATGGTAAAGATGTTTTCTATATGTGTACCAAGCGATTTATTTCTAGATGGTGTAATTTTAGAAATATTTGACTTCTTCTGTATGAAGATTTGCTCACGGCCGTTAACAATGCATTTGAATGGAAGTGTCCCTGGCAAACTGGTGTCCCTCGGAATCTGCGTCACTGGTCCAAGTCGAATAGGAATTTGTAAAGAAATATTTTGATATGCGAATATAGAGGCCCAGTCGAATACGTCCAATGTCTCTAGAATATGACATAGTGACCTTGCTGGTTTCTGTGATTCACATCACAACTGAACACACTATGTGTCTAATTATCCATGAAGGGAACGGACTTGTTCTGTGCGGAATTTGTTAGTAGTCTTAAATGCAGCTGATATAGGATAACGTTTTAATCTAACTAATTTCTTATAAATGTTGAAATTTAAAAAGAAAAGATTTTAATGGAGTACTTCAAGAAGTAATCTGATGAAGGACGCTGTAATACACTTCGGCTGGGATTATATAGCAGTATTATATAGCATTTGCTTAGTGAGAGCATTGGTGTATAAACATTGGTGAGTACCGTTAGACAGGGTTGAGGCATGGTGGGTGATTCAGCAATACATTGAGAAGGCACTGCGCAGAGGGAGGGGATACATAAGCAGGTACAAATAAGTAACATTGGTAAATTACCTCGCCACAAGTGTAAAATATTCTGACCCCAATTGTGGCGCCATCTTGTGTCTATGGTAAACGCAGTAGAGTACATAGAGGTCCGAATTGTGTATCAGTGCCACATATCGAGTTAACTTGTAATATGTGTTTTCCGACTTTCGCTGGTCCCTAAAGCTGAGGCTACTGCTTACATGGCGGAAGGTGGGGGTGGGGGGGGGGGATGGTCTTCCCCCCCCACCCCCACCCCCACCGCCACCCCTCCCCCACTAGCCA
Source organism: Branchipolynoe longqiensis (assembly GCA_030323885.1). NCBI lineage: Eukaryota > Metazoa > Annelida > Polychaeta > Phyllodocida > Polynoidae > Branchipolynoe > Branchipolynoe longqiensis. The sequence continues at coordinate 48,298,262 of CM059199.1, read as the reverse complement.
TGTCCTTCACTATAGAATATACGTTAAAGGGACCAGCTATAGCTCGCTGGGACACTGCGCGTACTCCGACAAATGCTCTCCAAGCACAACTTTGTTTAGTTTTTATGTTTAAATGAACCAAGTATGTGTGGGGAGAGTAGGGGACCCACTTCACCACCAGAAGTGGGTCAGTTCTGAGGCTGGGAATAGCTGGCAGCTGTTGTTTTAAAAATGGCTGGGTGAGTGGAGATAAGGGAGAGTAAAACTGGGGTATTTTCAATCTTCTTTAGAGTAGTTCAATCAGGAAATATATTTGTGTAATGTAAAATATATGTTAGTACAATTACATTGCATAATTCAATGAGAAACAGATATAGATGAAAAACATTTTTTTGTTGATGAATGTAAAAAAGGTTCTGCTGTGGATGGGGTTTGAACCCACATCACCAAACAACTTCAGATTACAAGTCCAACACTCTAACCACTAGGCCACAGAGACCACACATAATTAGTAGTCTCACTTCAGGCTATTTGTGTATAGGACGTCACATATAAAAGGTATGTATGTATGTATGTATGTATGTATGTATGTATGTGTGTGTGCGTGTGTGCGCGCGCGTGCCTGCGTACGTACGTATGTATGCATGCATGCATGCATGCATGTACGTATGTACGTATGTATGCATGCACGCACATGTGTTCGAGTTAGAGCGTCCGTCTCCCGTGTTGGTAGATCGTGGGGTTGTGAGTTTGAATCCTGGTCGAGTCAAACCAATGACTTTAATATTGATACTTGTTGCTTCCTAGTCTGGCGCTTGGCATTATTAGGATAGGACAAGGACTGGTTGGCTCAGTGTCAGGATAATGTGACTGAGTGGGATATCAGGTCATGGTGCTGATGGCCTGGTATTCCAGTGGGGCAGCACGATAAAGTTGCCATGAGTGCGCACTGTCACAAGTCGGTACCTGTCCTGATATGACCTTAGATGTTGCTAGCACGCACACACACACACACGTGCGTGCGTACATACGTACGTACGTACCTGCCTGCGTGCGTATGCATGCACATACATGCATGCACGCACGCACGCATGCACACATACATACATGCTGAAAATACCTCAGTATTACCCTCTCTCCCTTCTCTCCACTCAACCAGCCAGTTCATACATACATACATACATACATACATACATACCTTTTATATGTGACGTCCTATACACAAATAGCCTGAAGTGAGACTACTAATTATGTGTGGTCTCTGTGGCCTAGTGGTTAGAGTGTTGGACTTGTAATCTGAAGTTGTTTGGTGGTGTGGGTTCAAACCCCATCCACAGCAGAACCTTTTTTACATTCATCAACAAAAAAACGTTTTTCATCTATATCTGTTTCTCATCGAATTATGCAATGTAATTGTACTAACATATATTTTATATTATGCAAATATATTTCCTCATTGCACTACTCTAAAGAAGATTGAAAATACCTCAGTATTACCCTCCCTTCTCTCCACTCAACCAGCCAATGGCACAACAATCTAGGTCACTCTCCTGCACACCACCAAGTGGAAAAGTTCAGTACTAAGCATGTACCACCCCTGTGGCACACATCTGAACTATTCTGAGTTCGTTTGTTTTCCCGGCGACGAATATCTCCTCCCTTTAAAGCTGCATAGTCCAATGAAATATCAAATTTTCAAAACCAAACCAATTATCTAGGTTTGACATATCTAACCTAGATACTGATCCACTTATTAAGCATTTGTTTCTGCATAGAAGGCAATACTGAGTCAATTTAACAGCACCTGTTACTGCAAAAGTCTATGGCAGAGTTTTGGCAAGCTTGCCAAAACTAATTTTCCATGTTTGCACTCAAAAGGTTTACCATTTAAAATAAAAGTAACTTTGAACTTATGTAAAGTAGACACTAGTGATTAATCTAATATATTTATCTCAGAAAAAATACAGAAATTCAAAACCATCGGACTATGCAACTTTAAACTCACTTTGCATCTATAAACACATGCCTCGTGATAACCAAACCTGGTACGATTATATATTGCGGTACATTTGTTTATTATATAGACCGCGGTTAAATTATCCTCACAAATATTTGAAATGAAATATAATACAAATTCCTGTATTACCACCACCTTTTGTGTATGCTGACCTGGCATGCTGGGTTACAGCCTCAGTTCTTACTGAGGAACCAGTGTATCTCTGAATACCTGCATTGTGGAACCTCATTCACTTTAGTAATCTTGGTCCACATTCAAATTGGCCATATTGGAAGGCACCAAAGTGTTCAAATCACATAAAGGATATCCCAAAAGTTACTTTACTTTCTTAATGGATTTTAATCTTTTAAAGTGTTCCCACTGAACTAATCATTACAAAACATTAGTTGTTACTATCAAAATATAAACGTTATACAACCAATAAAAATCATCAATTACGTAATATAGGGATTGTTTTATGCTACTTTCTTTATACAAGACACAACCAATGTTGTGCTGGCAACACTAGTTCCCTTCTGAACTGAAGGAATCCAAGTTGCATAACTTGATGAAACGAAACAATTTTCTAAACTAAAGCACTTTCTTACATTTGAGCATCCATCTCCAACTTAAATATTGGTCCATTTAGTCAACATTTATTACTGCATAGAAGGAATATTAATGATGCTTTAATTGGACTATGCAGCTTTAAGACAATCAGTTCCCACCGGCTTGATGTCACGATCCTAATGCACAGTGGCGCCCTCTCTTGGATTTTTGTGTTTGTTGTTTTATGTCCTAGCAAAATCTAAGGTTATCAGAATGGGCACCGACTTGTGACAGTACATATTCATGGTGACTTCATAGTGCTGTCCCACTGGGAGACCAGGCTGCTGGCACCATGACTCGATATCCCACAGTCACATTATCCTGATTCTGTGCTAAGCAGTCCTTGTCCTATTCTATTAATGCCGTGCACCAGGCTAGGTAGTGACAAGTATACATTTTATGAGTCATTCATTGATTTGACCAAGCTGGGATTCGAACTCCCGACCTTCCACCCATGAAGCCTGCGCTCTACCTATTCGGCCACAACGTCCGGTTACCTCTCTTGGTGCTTAGCACAATATGCCACATCCTGTCTAGAGAATGCAAATGGCGGCATAGCTTCTCTCGCTCCTTTACGTTGCCTTTATAGAAGGTAGCATTGTCGCACTGCTCTGGATTCTGACGCAGATAGTACAGCTTCCTGATGGTAGGGGGCAGGGCAGCCAGCTTACCGCAGTATTGTTTGTCAATAGTTAGTGTTGGTGACCAGCGAGATTTTTGGAAAGGCAAGAAATGCATAGATGTGTTGTCGCTATTCATGTATTGTCCGAAGTGGATACGCGAACAGAAATCAGCTGCCTTTTTATTCATGTCCGTCAGCGCACTCGCTGCTTCAAGAAGTAGTTCTGGTTCGCGAGCCCTGTGCACAGACCTCCAGAAAATCTGCATGAGGACATCGTAGATGACGCAGTCATGGGGGCTCCAGTAACAGAAGCGGGCTGTTGTCGCATTGGTAATCTCCAGCGTATTTCTTTGCCTTGTCCGCCGAAGTTTCGAATGCAGAAAGTCAGTGAGAGGCCAGTGAGTAGCTCTCTGCAGCAGGGCTAGTGATAATGTGAAGTGATCTAAGGAGAGCACCAGGAAACCCGCTAGCTTTTCCTCCACAACTGTTCTGAATCTCATGCTGTGCGGCTCTAGTGTGAGGTCAATTGAAATCTGTCGCGCGACCAAACCCTTAAGTTGCGAGAATACTGGGTGTTTCACCTCAGCCTCTGCTGGACTCTGACTGAACTGCTCCACCGTCATCCGGGCACTCGCCAGCTGCTTCCGGAAGTGCGCATAGAAGTTCAGATGCGAGCAGAGTGTGGCCACTGGGTGGCGTATGAGGAGCACGCTCAGTCGTGGCTTCTCTAAGAAGGTGTCCAGGATCTTCGAATCGTATACAGAATGGTCACCGAAGAGGTTGTACAATTTTCGGTCGAGTGATTGCAAAAGGATTAGTTGCGTAGACAGATTTGCCAGGTTCAGGGTGTGGGTTGGGTTCTTCAATATGGGCATGCGCAGCCCCCTCGCCAGCCCGTGCCGGTAGAGGATGCTCCACAGGGTTGTGCTTCCAACTTTGTGAAGACGCAGGAAGTACAGGTTTCTCACTTCCGGTTCATGTTCCGCTATTTTTCGGCTAGCTCGATTTGCATTTCCTGAAAAGTGCAAGACTTTCATGTAATCAAAATATTGACAAGAAACAGATAATGAAGCCATTTAAATGCATTATATTGGTAATTAAGTAAGAGATTATTGTGAGTCTGGTTGGGATCAAGTATGGGGTGTGTGTGAGGTGGGGTTTTAAAGCTGCATAGTCTGATGAAAACATCAAATTTTCAAAACCAAAACAAATATCTAGATTTTATTCTACATATCTACCTTAGATATTTATGCACTTATTAAGCATTTGTCTCTACATAGAAGGGAATACTGAGACACTTTCATAGAAACTGTTATTGCAGAAGCCTTTGGTGTCAGAGCTTTGGCATGCTTGCCGAAATTAATTCTGCATTTATGTACTTCAAATATCTCAAAAGTTAGCCATTTAAAATAAAAGTTACTATAAACTAAAGTAAGCTAGATTATATTGATCACCCTAATATATTTATCTCAGATAATGATCGACTCAACAACCATCGGAATATGCAACTTTAAGTGGTTTTCGATACTTGTCACTTCCGAGCTAGGCGCTCGGTATTATTAGGATAGGGCAAGGACTGGTTGGCTCAATGTCAGGATAATGTGACTGAGTTCGATATCAGGTCATGGTGTTGGCAGCCTTGTCTCTCAGTGAGGCAGCACTGTAAAGTCACCATGAGTTTGCACTGTCACAAGTCAGTACCTGTCCTGATATTACCTTAGATGTTGCCAGGAAGTAAAACTCAAACAACCAAGTTACAGTCTGGGTTTGGGTAAAAATGTTAAAGGACATATGCGTAGGGTGTATGCAACATTCTGACCTCCGATGTTGCTTGATTATTAAAACCTTAATCACTCACGCATGCAAAAGCTGCATAGCACTACCATCACGCCTCACCGCTTTTGCTGTGGTGGTTGCTTCTCCGAGACCTACTACCAGGAAAGTTGTATACAGCAGCCATGGTGCAAATGCAGAGCAGCATCTGGAATGAGGAGACATGCCCAGCATGATGTCTTTGTGATATGGTCAGGCAATAGTTGATTTAAAGCTGCATAGTCAAATGAAGCATCAAATTTTCAAAACGCAATTAATTATCTAGATTTGATTCTATATATCTAGCTTAGATAGTGATGCACTTCTTGAACATTAAATTTTGTTTCTGCATGAGTCAATTTAATTGAGTCAGTTACTGCAGATGGCTATGGCGTCAGAGTTTTGGCAAGCTTACCAAAACTAATTTTACATGTTTGCACTTCAAATATATCAAAGCTTATCCATTGAAAATCAAAGTTACTTCAATCTAAAGTAAAGTAGGGAATAATCAATTTAATATGTTTGTCTCGGAAAAATGGCAGAAACTCTAAACCATCGGACTATGCAACTTCAATTTCATCTGCATGACATAGACTAGCATGTTGTTTGTATTAGTTATTGACCGTTGCTGACGGTTGGTTAAAGGACGTATTAACTATTATTACACAGACAAAAGCATAAGCTATATATGCAAATACTACACGACTTAATATTTCAAGTTCCATAGTCCGATAGTTTTGAGTTGCTGTCATTTTTCTGAGATTGATCATTGTTATCTACTTTACCTTAGTTTGAATTAACTTTTATTTTAAATAACTACGTTTTGAGATAGTTGAAGTACAAACATGTCAAATTAGTTTTGGTAATCACACCAAAACTCTGACACCATATGCTTCTGCAGTAACAGGTTTTATTAAATTGACTCAGTATTGCTTTCTATGCAGAAACAAATGTTCAATTAGTGCATCACAATCTAACTTAGATATGGAGAATCAAATCTAGAAAAGTTGATACTTCATTGGACTATGCAGCTTTAAAATCCCAGTTACATCACCAACACAACTTTAATTAGTCAAAATTATTGTGGTCGATTATGACTATTCATAGTCTGTGTAATTTGTTTGTTGAAGTTTTCTTTTGTGATTACGTTGTAGGAAAGAGATTATTACAAACTTGTTTTTGTAGTCAACCTTTCTCCCATATCAGATCCACTTATTGATTTTCATGGCGTGATATGTCCGCTCAAATAAAACTGAGTGGTGTTTGAATGAACTTGGTAAGGGCTCGTTCAGCACCCCACCCCCACACCCCCACACCCCACCAACACACGCAATCATCGCTTATTAAAGCTGCATAGTCCAATGAGGTATCAACTTTTCGAAACCAAAACAATTATCTACATTTTATTCTACATATCTAACTTAGATACTAATGCACTTATTAAGCATGTGTTGCCACATAGAAGGGAATACTGAGCCATTTTAATAATACCTGGTACTGCTGAAGACTTTGGTGTCGAAACTAATTTGACATGTTTGCACTTCAAATATCTCAAGTTAGTCCCTTAATATAAAAGTTATTTCAAACTAAAGAAAAGTAGATCATAGCAATCAATTTAATATATGTATCTCAGAAAAATGACAGAAACTCAAATCCATCGGACTATACAACTTTAAAAGTACATTTTGAGAGAGAGAGAGAGAGAGAGAGAGCGAGAGAGAGAGATAGAGAGAGAGAGGGAGCGAGAGAGCAAAAGAGAGAGGGAGGGAGAGAGCCCGCGAGAGAGACATGTAGGTGACATCCTGGGGATCACCTAGAGACTGAAAGATATGCATCAATCTGTGCATATGGTAATGCCATTACATACATATATACCCACCAAAAAAAGCAGAAACGCCACAGTTCCACGTTTTCGGCTCGGGTATGTTGTGTTGATAGTTTTCATTTTGCTTTGAAGGTCCGCGTAGCCCGGGCCAGATGTTGCTGCTGCATTATTTCAAATAAATATTAAGTCCAGTGAGGACGGCGTTACAACTTACAGGCAAGCATTCCATGAGGTTGTTGGTTGGTTGTTGGAGCTTTACATCCTGGCAACATCTAAGGTCATATCGGGACGGGTGCCGACTTGTAACAGTGCACACTCATGGTGGCTGTATAGTGTTTCCCAACTGGGTGACCAGGCTGCCAGCACCATGAACTGACATCCCACTCAGTCACATTATCCTCACACCAAGCTAGCCAGTCCTTGACTATACTAATAATTCCAAGCGCCAGGCTAGGAAGCAACAAGTATCAATTTGGTACATCACTGGTTTGACTCGATGAGAAATTGAACTCTCGACCTTCCGCATGGAAGGCCTGCGCTCTACCGATTCGGCCACCGCGTCCGGTGCCCATGACGAGGGTGGTGAGTCTGTGTGTATTCAGCCAACCTGGCCATTTCACTTTTGGAATTAACCATTGTCTCCATGAAGATACACATGGACGTGAAACTATTACAGATGGATGTATTACTGGTAACCATGAATGTAATACTATTGCACATTGATGTAATACTGGTAACCATGAATGTAATACTATTACACATGGATGTAATACTGGTAACCATGAATGTAATAATATTGCACATTGATGTAATACTGGTAACCATGAATGTAATACTATTACACATGGATGTAATACTATTAACAAAGAATGTAATACTATTACACGTGGATGTAATACTATTAGACATTGATGTAATACTGGTAACCATGAATGTAATACTATTACACATGGATGTAATACTATTAACAAAGAATGTAGCACTATTACACATGGATATAATACTATTACACATGGATGTAATACTGTTAACCATGAATGTAATACTATTAGACATGGATGTAATACTATTACACATGGATGTAATACTGGTAACCATGAATGTAATACTATTACACATGGATGTAATACTGTTAACAAAGAATGTAATACTATTACACATGGATGTAATACTATTACACATGGATGTAATACTGTTAACAAAGAATGTAATACTATTACACACGGATGTAATACAATTACATGTGGATGTAATACTGTTAACCATGAATGTAATAACCATGAATGTAATACTATTACACATGGATGTAATACTATTAACAAAGAATGTAACACTATTACACATGGATGTAATACTGTTAACCATGAATGTAATACTATTACACATGGATGTAATACTATTACATGTGGATGTAATACTGTTAACCATGAATGTAATACTATTACACATGGATGTAATACTGGTTACCATGGATGTAATACTATTACACATGCATGTAGTACTGTTAACAAAGAATGTAGTACTATTACACATGGATGTAATACTATTACGCATGGATGTAATACTGTTAACCATGAATGTAATACTATTACACATGGGTGTAATACTGTTTACCATGAATGTAATACTATTATTACACATGGGTGTAATACTGTTAACCATGAATGTAATACTATTACATATGGGTGTAATACTGTTAACCATGAATGTAATACTATTACACATGGATGTAATACGGTTAACCATGCATGTAATACTATTACACATGGATGTAATACTGGTTACCATGGATGTAATATTATTACACATGGATATAATACTGTTAACCATGAATGTAATACTATTACACATGGATGTAATACTGGTTACCATGAATGTAATACTATTACACATGGATGTAATACTGTTAACAAAGAATGTAATACTATTACACATGGATGTAATATGGTTAATAAAGAATGTAATACTATTACACATGGATGTAATACTGTTAACAAAGAATGTAATACTATTACACATGGATGTAATACTGTTAACCATGAATGTAATACCATTACACATGGATGTAATACTGGTAACCATGAATGTAATACTATTACACATGGATGTAATACTGTTAACCATGAATGTAATATTATTACACATGGATGTAATACTGTTAACCATGAATGTAATACTATTACACATGGGTGTAATACTGGTTACCATGCATGTAATATTATTACACATGGATGTAATACTGTTAACCATGAATGTAATACTATTACACATGGGTGTAATACTGGTTACCATGGATGTAATATTATTACACATGGATGTAATACTGTTAACCATGAATGTAATACTATTACACATGGGTGTAATACTGGTTACCATGGATGTAATATTATTACACATGGATGTAATACTGTTAACCATGAATGTAATACTATTACACATGGATGTAATACGGTTAACCATGCATGTAATACTATTACACGTGGATGTAATACTGATTACCATGGATGTAATATTATTACACATGGATATAATACTGTTAACCATGAATGTAATACTATTACACATGGATGTAATACTGGTTACCATGAATGTAATACTATTACACATGGATGTAATACTGTTAACAAAGAATGTAATACTATTACACATGGATGTAATATGGTTAACAAAGAATGTAATACTATTACACATGGGTGTAATACTGGTTACCATGGATGTAATATTATTACACATGGATGTAATACTGTTAACCATGAATGTAATACTATTACACATGGGTGTAATACTGGTTACCATGGATGTAATATTATTACACATGGATGTAATACTGTTAACCATGAATGTAATACTATTACACATGGGTGTAATACTGGTTACCATGGATGTAATATTATTACACATGGATGTAATACTGTTAACCATGAATGTAATACTATTACACATGGGTGTAATACTGGTTACCATGGATGTAATATTATTACACATGGATGTAATACTGTTAACCATGAATGTAATACTATTACACATGGGTGTAATACTGGTTACCATGGATGTAATACTATTACTCATGGAATACTATTGACACCTAACTAATTGTATGCTTTTACATTATATGTAAAGGCGATGGTTGAATAAAAAACAAACAATTCTCGCCGTGAATATGGCCTATGCTGCCGACACGGCGTAAAGAAACCACCAATCAATCAATCAATCATGGATGTAATACTATAACACATGGATATAATACTGGCACACATGGATATAATACTGGTACACATGGATGTGATACGTTTACACATGGATGTAATTATATTACACATGGATGTAATTCTTATATGTTCATATTAAAATGTTGTTTACATGACGCAGTGCCCGAATCTGTAGAGCATAGGCCTCCTGTGCGGGAGATCGGGAGTTCAATTCCGGTCGAGTCAAATCAAATACTTACAAAATTGATACTTGTCAATTCCTAGGTTGGTGCTCAGCATTAATAAGAAAGGGCAAGGACTGGTTAGCTCAGTGTCAGGATAATGTGACTGAGTGGGATATCGGGTCATTCATTGTGCTGGCAGCCTAATTTCCCAGTGGGGCAGCACTATAAAGTTGCCATGAGTACACACTGTCACAAGTTGGTACCTGTCCAGATATGACCTTAGATGTTGCCAGGATGTAAAATTCCAACAACCAACCAATATTAAAATACTGTGCCCATTCTTATGGCCCTGTCACATTACGATGCTTCTCGCCGGCGCGCCGCCAACGCACAAAATAAGTTGTACGCGTCGAGACACGGCAAACTTTTCGGTGGCGGGGGAAAAAGTTTGACTTCAGCACAACGTGTTGGTAGCGTGCTGTCAACGTGTGTCGACGCGTGGGGGGGGGGGGGGGAAGGTGGTCGCAACATGTACCAACAAGCCTCCAGCGTGCACGGCGTGTGCATAGTCACTTAATGATATTCCAGCGCTCCGCTAGCGACCGGCGGACGTGTTACACGACGTATGAGAGCGCGTGACCTACTTCCCTCCCACGTCTTTCGGCGCGTCTCGGCGTGGCGCCAGCGTGCTATCAACGTGCTATCGGCATGCTCTGAGCGCGCCCGACGTTGGCGTAATGCGTGGCTAATGTTTCCTGAAAATCCCAACCTCAAACTCAAAACCCACAAAGCTGACGAAATGTTCGCTAAACGTTCGCTAAACGTTCGCTACACGTTCACAGAATGTTTGCAGAACGCCCGTGAACATTAAGCGAGCACGAGACACGCGTCCAACACGTCGAGAAACGCTTGAGAAACGCCAAGAGCGCATCCACGAGATGTTATGCTAAACGTCAGTCGAACGTTAGCGACGCACTGATGGAACGCTCGCTGTCATTCGAAAAAAAGTCAACGTCAGTCAAAGTTAACCAACGTCCGAACAACGTTCGGCCAACGCGTGTCTAACGTGTCTCGACGTCCTCCTAATGTCCCCATAACATGCGCACCCACACGTTGGCACATGTCGAAAGTTTTGTGCAAGTGCAAAACTTTCGACGCGCCACGATGCGCGCCGCCGATCCTCGCCGACCGTTGACGTCCATCAACGTACATTGATGTGTACCAACGCGCGCCTAACGTGCCCATAACGCTTCCTGACTTGTCCCGACGTTCCGCCCAAAAATCACACACGTCGACGCGCGTTGGAGAGAAGCGTCGTAATGTGACAGGGCTATAACCGAACAACTTAGAGCGATTATGACCAGAAGATTACTGGCTCAAAAGACAAGTTTGCCTCACTGGACTTTAAAAGAAAAACAGACAGAAAATAAAAGAATCGTGCTCACTGAGGAAACACAGTATAATATGACTGAATGCCCGGCCACGTTTGGGACACCAGATAATACTACAGAAACTCTCCCCTTCATATCACTTATCTATCAACTCATTAACCAATGCTAAGGAAGAATGAAGACAAGTCACACAGATAAACAGTGGAGAAGTTGTGCTTTAATAACACCAACTCCTGTTCACCTACCAGTGACCTATCATCCACACCCCTTGCCTTCTAGCCACACAAAATCTCATTACCACTTTAGCCTGTATAGAAAGCAGTGCCTACAGCCCATGGGACAGGAGTCCTATGGCTGTGTCAACACTCAATTGGAATAGATGGATTTGGATAGCATCAGACAAAGTGTCTGGGGTTCCTGCTCAAGAGTAGGTGTGTCTCACTCAAGAGCCAGGAGTAGAGTGATCTCTCTTCAGTGTGTCTGAAGCAGAGTCTAGAAAATAAGATCTTGGTTTGAGGCTAGTGTGGTCAGAGGGCCAATGGGATGCAGGTGACTGGGCAGTCCACACCCAGCCAATCAGGCACCTCCACAGTCAGGGTGGGTGGCACCCTCCCCCAGTAGGGGTGGCTGTCACTCAACCCAGCTGCAGGTGGTGCCCTGTGTTTATATGCAAATTAGGCTGGTGTGCACACCCAGTGGTCATGTAGGGACAGGTCGTTGCAACAGTTACAATAGATCTCTGTTAAAATGGTCTTTTCTCCAATTGCACTCTTTATGAATGCATCGAGAAGTATTTCAACACTCATGTACTGTCTCTTATTTAGGAACATTTCTTCATTAATCTTAGGCATCACATATGAACATATATCTCACACAGCTTATATCATGTCATAATGGGAGTGGGATATTATTACTTTTAGTTTACATAACATCGTCCCTACTCCGTCGCCCAAGAATAATAATGCTGTCTGCCAATATCCAATTCTAAACCGAAAATCCGTATATTTTTACAACAGGATGAGTGCAGCTGCACCAATGCATGTTGTATGGTCTTATACATCTGCATGTCTAGGTAGTACTCAGCTGACAATATCATACGTCATTCTACAGTAGTAGGCCTACCTCTCTCTTCCGAGGACAACTCAGCATCCAGACAAATGTCCCGAACATAGCTCGTGTCCCGTCATAGGAGGTACGGTCAAATGAGACAAAATCAGTTTGTACATTGAAGCATTATTAGCACATGGCAGGTTGTTAGTTGGTTGGTTGTTGGAGTTTTACATCCTGGCAACATCTAAGGTCATATTAGGATGGGTAGCAACTTGTGACAATGCACACTCATGGCGACTTTATAGTGCTGCCACACTGGGAGACCAGGCTGTCACTACCATGACCTGATATCCCACTCAGTCACAGTATCCTGACCCTGAGCCAACCAGTCCTTGCCCTATCCTAATAATGCCAAGCGCCAGGCTAGGAAGCGACAAGTATACATTTTTAAGTCATTAGTTTGACTCGACCAGTGTCACATGGCAGGGGTTTACTGATCAGAGGGGTGCCTGAAGAGAGGTCGGCCTACTGTAGGATTTCATAGGGGGGGTGAGGTTGGGAATAAGCTGCAAAACGACATGTCTACAATTTTAGGACAAGTGTCTTACCCATTAGACCATCAAGAAAGTATAACCTCTATAGGAACTATCTATATATATATATTAATGTATTTATGTACATATACTTATTTACATATAAATACAGAGCACCCTCGTTAAAATGTACTCCGCTAAGCTCGATATAATAATAATAATATATTTATTTCCACATGATCAATGTACACAGAAGTTGATATTTATATCAGTAATTTTTTCACATGAAAAAGGAGAAAGCAGAAGTACAATACTTATGAGGTGTTTTCCCCATAAATTAGACGAAATCTGAGTTAGTTTTTTTAATAATTGTTACATATGGTAATGTTACTTAAACAAATATATATAAAGTATGTATTTATGTTTCATATAGTTACATAATGCTTACAATATTTTCTGTAATTTTATTACGGTATATCATGTATATAGTGTATATATTGCCAATGTCGTAGGCCTATATATGAATAATATTAAGGCTTATCATTGGTTAACTCGGACAATCAGTTAAAATGGACACCATTCTCCCCTATTAGTACGTTTTAACGAAGGTGCACTGCATAAGCACACACATCTACATATATATATATATATATATATATATATATATATATATATACATATATATGCATATATACATATATACATATATATACTATAATATACATGTATACATACATATACAAAAGCCAGCAGCACTTCAACACTTTTGCAGGCAGCTTTCATGAAATGTCTTCTGGTTACAGAAAGAGAGGACGCCCTCATCTCCGGTTCAAGGATACCATCAAGAGAAACCTGAAGCTGAGAGACATTAAGACCGACTTATGGACATCACTCTCACAGCAGAGAGCTAAATGGAGAGCGGCAGTCAAGTAATGAAAGCAGTCTTTGTCACATCGCGACCGACAACATGATGATGATGACATACATATACATATATATATACATATATATACATATAAATACTTATATATACATATATATACATATATATATACATATATATATACATATATACATACATATTTATACAGATATATACACATATATAATACTTTAGCATAACTCACACTTAATTAAAGTTGCATAGTCCGATGAAAACATCAAATTTTGATAACCAAAACAATTATGTAGATTTGATTCTACATATCTAACCTAGATACTGGTGCACTTATTAAGCATTTGTCACCACACAGAAGGGAGCACTGGGGCAATTTAATAGATGCTATGTATCGGAGTTCTGGCAAGCTTGCCAAAATTAATTTTGCATGGTTGCACTTCAAATATCTCCAAAGTTAGCCATTTAAAATAAATGTTAATTTAAACTAAAGTAAGGTAGATTATAACAATCAATTTAATATATTTATCTCAGAAATTGATAGGAACTCAAAACCATCGGACTATGCAACTTTAAATAAACCCATAACTCTGGTTGTTACTCAGAAAGCACCCGTCTACCGATTAAACAAAACAAAATCCTGAGAAATGAGGAACAGGCGGAAATCGAAGTACAGTTTTAGAATTATGTGACTGAGTAGGATATTGTGTCATGATACTACTGACAGCATTGTATCTCAATGGGACAGTACTGTAAAGTTGTCATGAGTGCACGGTGAGGTAATATAATAATTAATATCATGACGGCCACGGTAATAACCCAATGGAGGTAGCACTATAAAGCCACCAGCAATGCACATTGTCACAACTGGTGGCATGACCTGATTTATTGCTTGGACGTCAGACTCCAAACCCTCACACACCACATACTGCACCTGTCCCAGCATCGGCGCAATAAAGATGTGTCATTGTTTAGAATGGAGAAGCATACGCATTTGGGAGCCTAATAAACCAGGTTAGTAGGTTAGATAAGAGTGTTATCTATCGGCTTGTGTAATTGACCGATCCCACATACGTGGGGCTCCACCATCAACTGCCAAATGCATGTAGCCTCGCTTTCGTTTTATAATGCCATCAAGGTTAGTGCTGAGAGATTTGCGATTGCACCACTGAAAGTAAAGAAGCTTGTTAATAACAAGCTTCTTTACTTAACAATGTTATATCTAATGACACCTCTAGAGCACATTTATTTTGATCATCGCCTATTGGACATCAAACATATGGTCATTCTGACATATTTCTTTGGAGGAAACCTGCAGCTGCCACATAGGCTACTCTTTCCAATAAGTAGCAAGCTTATATGCACTTTCCCACACACAGGACAGCACATACCCCAGCCTTTGATGAACCAGTTGTGGATCACTGATTGGAATGGGAAAAAAAATCAACAATGTTGATTTGCGATTCCTGGGCCGCGTTCAGGATACGCCTCAAGGGGTGCCTTGGAGATGGCTCCGCGGCGTCTTTTTGGGCTATTTGCGTTCAGGCGGCTCCTTGGAGTACTCCGAGACGTCATGCTTTTCAGATAGGAGGTAAAAAGCATCTCGAAAATGGCTGCCGGATTCAATGGTTTCAGCCAATCAGAGCTGTTCTTTTCAATTGCAAATGCCTGCACCCTATGGAGGCTGCCTTTTTGAGGCAATTGACAGCTAAAGTCGTTCAGACTAGAACGAAATCTGGACTATCTTGGCGGCGCCTCGGACTCGGAGGCGTACCATATACCCCAGTCACACGAGAGCCAGCATCCGCCTCAGACCTCCTTACGCCCAAAAGGACGCCAACCTCCCAGCGTCCCATTTGATACATTGATTCAAATACGTGGTAGGCACCAGGGTGGCGCTAGGGCGGGGCCAGGGCGGGGCCAGGGCGGGGCCAGGGCGGCGCCAGGGCGGCACCAGGGCGGCGCCACGGCGGCGCCGACCACATGGTGACTGAAGCATCGCATGTGTTGGCACCAACCCAGGGCGGTGCCAGGGCGGTTTTGACGTCGCGAATCGATCGTTAGCGAACGCAGGCCTCGTGTGACTGGGGTCTTAAACGCGGCCCTGCTAAATGGAATCCCAAGGTTAATTGTCGTTTGCTGCGATGCGGGCTTTGACCTAGATCTGTCTATACATTATTCGATGAACGGAATCCAGCGTAAATTGTCGTCTGGTCTGACGCGGGCTTTTTTACCTAGATCTGTGAGGTTGTATGTGTGCGCTTGTTGCCGGTAGGTGATTGGGTGCATTGTTCAGACAGCCAGTCGGCCAGTCAGTCCGCCGGCCTGTCATAGAAGCTGTCAGTCGCGCTGTTATTCACGCTGTCACATACACGCTGTCACATACACATACACACACTGTCATGGCGGCTGCCCGGGATCTTCTCCCTGTCACCTCTGATGGAGTGAATCTTCTGCCAACTCTCACAGTCGTGTTCTTGGGAATCATTACATTCTTATTGGTGAGGAGTTTTACCTTCATATATTTATATATAATATATACAGTACACCCGTGTGTTTGTTTTGGTAGTCACCGAATGGACCTATCCCGCGTGTATATATACTATAAATGTATAATGCATGATGTAGGTTACTACTACTGTACTAGAGAACTGCATGATGACAACCCTGTGTAGCAGACCAGTTTTCCTCATCTAAAATGTTACAGACAGGTAGGATACCTACCTAGCTGTGTACCAAACATTAGAGCTCTCTAAACTATTTACACAAGTTTACGCTTTAGGAGATCCTATTTACACGAGATCATGTATGAGAAAACCGTGTCTGTTTATTACTCTGTTGGGGTTCTGCGTACTAACAACACCAAAGGTCATAACATGCCAGGTATCGACCTGTGGTAATGTCCATTCACTGTGACTCTCTAGTGCTGCCCCTGTGGGATACCTTGCTGACATGACTGGTTGGCTTGATGGCAGGATAATGTGACTGAGTGGGATATCGGTCATGGTACTGGTGGCCTGGTCTCCCAGTGGGGCAGTACTATAAAGTCGCCATGAGTGCACACTGTCACAAGTCGTACCCGTCCTGATATGACCTTAGAGGTTGCCAGGACGTAAAACTCCAACAACGAACCAACAACCAACAAACTCATGGATAAGAAAGCCTTGTCTGTTTGTTAGTTTGTTGGGGTCCCTGTGTCCTAACCACACTTAAGGTCATAACAGGACAGGTATCGACCTTTGATAATATCCACTCATGGTGACTTTCTAGTGGTGCCCTTGTGTGATACCATGCTGGCAGCAACATAACCCAATATCCTACTCAGCCACAATATTCTGACCCCAAACCAACCATTCCTTGAGCGATCCTAGTTTACTATAATACTAGTCAAGTGCTAGTCAAAGTAGTTACTACTTTCAATTTGGGAATCCGTCCAGATATGACCTTAGATGTTGCTAGGACGTAAAACAAAAACAAACAAACATCAATTTGGGAAGTCTTAACGTTTGATTCCGCTAGGGCATATTTACAAGAACTAGTGCAAACAGAGATGGCTTTACACTAGTATTTACATCAGTGTTTACATTGAGTTGCATAGTCCGATGGCTTTGACTTTCTTGTCATATTTTTCACATAAACGTATTAAGTTGATCGTTAAAATGTACATTTATTATAGCTTGAAGAACTTTTGATTAAATATGGCTAATTCTAGAGATATTTGATGTGGCCAAATAATAGAAATTAATTTAGGCCTACACGGAAATATTCTGATGCAATAGGCTTCAATGTTACCAGGTACCGGACGCCGTTGCATAATCGGTAGAGTGCAGGATTCTCGTACGGAAGGTCAGGAGTTCGAATCCTAGCCGAGTCAAACCAATGACTTATAAAATTGATACTTGTCACAAGGACTGGTGCGCACAATAACAGAATAATGTGCTTGTGTGGGAAATTGGGTAATGGTGCTGGCAGCCTGGTCTCCCAGTGGGGCAGCACTATTAATTCGTCATGAGTGTGCATTGTCACAAGTCGGTACCCGTCCTGCTATGACCTTAGATGTTGCTAGGTTGTTAAACAACAACCATTAACAGGTTTAACTAAATTAACTTAGTAAGAATGTGTTGCTGCATACAAAGAAAAAGGTAAGCAAGGGTAGGTAGGTTTCATCAGGAAGCTTAAATGGTGTAATGGTTAGGACGCTAGCTCCGGAATGGTAAGAGTGTGGGTTCGAATCCCACCCTAAGCACAATAGTCTCCTTCATATGCACACCCCCTACGACGATAGCGTTCTACTGTGCATTGACATTCTTACTGCCCAGCAATCTGGCGTAGCCGACATATCATTGTAATGAGAGGTTGCTATCAAATCATGTTGGAAACACTGATTCTCATATAGTCACCGACATTGAAGTTGCATAGTCCGAGGGTTTTTGAGTTTCTGTCTTAATAACCAACACATGTAAATATATTAGGTTTGTGGTTATAATCTATCTTACTTTAGTTCAAAGCAACTTTTATTTTAAATGGCTAACTTTGGAGTTATTTTAAGTTGAAACACGCTAAATTAATTTAGGAAAGCATGCCAAAGTTCTGCACCATAGGCTTCAGCAGTGATATATTCTATTAACTTGACTCAGTATTCCCTTCTATGTGGCAACAAATGCTTAATAAGTGCATCAGTATCTAAGTTAGCTATGTATGATCAAATCTAGATAGTGGTTTTGGTTTTGAAAATGTGATGCTTTTATCGGACTATGCAGCTTTAAGCAGTGTTAACTAACATTGAGGCTCGTCAGTATTTGTAACGGAAGAATACCGAGTAATACAATGTGCCTGCTGCTACAGGATTCCAACATCAGTAGATTTAACCCCTACCCTGGGTATTACTATTAGCCTTTCAGTTGAGAGCTAAATATATTATCTGTACACTGTGCCAATTCCGGTAGACTACCCCAAACTGGGTCAGTGTTCCAGCTTAAGGGGCTGTCACATTACAACACATCATGCCAACCTCCGCCGATGTATGTGATTTTTGGCCGCTATGTCGGGATACGTCATTATGCGTTACGCATGCGTTAGGCGCTCGTTGATATACGTCAATGTACGTCAACGTTCGTTGAGATATGGCATCGCGCGTCAGGGGGTTGGCAAAGTTTTGTGTATGCACAAAACTTTTGACGTACGACAACATTCGACAACGTGTGGATTTTATGTCAGCCGTACATTATGTGTACGGTAGGCGTACGTCGATGTATGTTAGACAAATGTTGTTTACTACGTTGACCTACATTAAAGGCAGTGGGAATGTACAGTCTGCGTACTGACAACGCATATCTAACATATGTCTAACGTAATCTAACGTATGTCTAACATACAGCTAATGTATGTATAACATACATCTAATGTATGTCTAACATATGTCTAACGTATGTCTAATGTATGGCTAACATATGTTAGACATACATCTAGCGTACTTTTAGTGTTTATCCAGCATGTCTTGATGTATGTAGTGTATGAGGCGTAGTTCTGGCGATCAAATAATGTATATAATGTTCACTGGCGTTCTGTGAACGTACCGTCAGCGTAATTCAAGCGTTTTTCGCCCGGAAGCACGTTAGCCATACATTGGTCATACGCTATGTATACGGTATGGTTACGTCCAACTTTGCCCCCCACGCCGAAAAGTTTGATGCTTCTCGACGTAAAAAAGTGATTTTACACTTTGGCCGCGTGCTTGCGAGATGCATCGTAATGTGACAGGGCCTTAACATTATTTATGGTCCCAGGTCGGCGAGTATCGATCAGAGTCGGAAACCCATTAACCTACTTCAATGCAATTATTTCATTATTGTATATTAGGCCAAATAAAAAGAAATTGGTGATCGTCCCCGCCCATGCCTGAAAAATCGCCCGTTCCTGATTTTGTTTTACTTTACTGTTAAATGGAGAGGTCGGGTGGCGTGAGAAATGGAATGGGAATGGAGAGTGGGGTGGATGGAGTGAGAAATGGAAAGGGGAGTGAAGAGGCAATGGACAGGGCAGTGTGGGAAAGGAATGGAGAGGGAAGTGAGGGGTTATAGGAAGGGAACTGAGAAGGAGAGGGAGAAGGATCGAGAGTGGAGGGAACAAATACAAATATAAAATATAATTCGCCCACCCAAGCAAGATTTTTATTTCAAAGGGATGATTACCAATTTTTCTTTTTTCTTTGGCTTTATATCCATTTAATACAAAACGCAAGAGCACAATGACTGGAATCTATCAATATAAAGCACATTTGGCCAATGCTGTGTTTATTGTATTATTAATTATAACGCATTGTAATGATCAATCAATCAATAGTTCCGTCCTCTAGTCGAGGGTTGGATGCAATGGTTCTCCACTTGTCCCGATGGTGTGCTGTTCTGATAGACTGTGAATAATTCAAGCCTGTCCGCTGTGAAATATTTGTAAACCATGATGTTCTTGGTCTCCCTCTCCCTCTGCTGCCATTCACCTTCCCTTCCAACAATGTATGGTATATTGAACTCTGACGATTGATGATGATGATGCAGTGCCTGATTTAATTATATATTCCATAAAACTGTCAGTATTTTTCCTGATCAACGTTTAGTAGGAGGGTACAGCTCGCGAGACAAACATGCCATTATGGCTACAATTTGTTGGTCATTGCACAACAATCTGAATATGATTTTGTGCGCTAAATATACTTTTCTAACTGATTAAGATTTATAAGTAGAAAAATCATTTATAGGCTCAGTATTAATAGGATAGGACAAGGACTAGTTAGCTCAGTATCAGGATAATATGATAGAGTGAGAAGTCAGGTCATGGTCCCACTGGCTTTGTTTCCCAGTGGGGCAACACTGTAAAGTCGCATGAGTGTGCAGTGTCACAACTCAGTACCCATCCTGATATGATCTTAGATGTTGCCAGGATTTAAAACCCCAACAAACAAAAACTTTGAGACGAGGGCACCTTCTGCTCAGCCGATCGACACTAGTGCAACATGAACATATGAAGTCCCTGGAAAATAGTTGTATGGTGAAGACTAAAAAAGTTCTGTATAGCTATATGCAATACACAATTAAAGATGCTATTGTAAATACAGTAAACCCTGTCTAACCAACCACCTCCATGGATCGACCACTCCCCTATATCGATCGCTTTATTTGGGTCCCAAACGATCACCCATTCAATACCAATGTAATGGTAAAAAAAAACTCCCTAAACCAACCACCTCCCTAAATGGACCATTTAAAGTCAGTACCATGGTCGGTCAATTTAGAGAGGTTTTACTGTACATGTACTATGATGTAGGTGCTACAAGTCGTCATGGCTGGGGAGATTGGTTTTGAAATAGATCTCAGGCTTCGACTTTGACCCATTTGGAAACATTCCATCCACTCATCTGGATTGGCAGATAGGCCTGTGTGTATGTATTTAAAATTGTCTTTCATCTATCCTTTCTTACACTGAACTACGAGTTCTAAAAATGTATTTGTCATTCAAGTACGCATCTTGTCTGCCATCTACAATCATTATTGGGATACTAAGCGGCTGTTACTGGTTTGAGGCTATATTTTGCTATTGATGAGGCTGGTTAGTTTCTTTACGCTGACCCAGATAATGACCCAGTTCGTTATCGAGCTAGCACGGTTCTGGCACAAATTAATTATACTTATACTTTTTTTTCTAGGGGGGTATGTCCCCAAACCCTCTAGCAAGCTCACACCTGCCACCACTCGGGTCCCACGCCCACAACGCAAAACCCCAATAATTCTCAGTACCTCCAGGTTAGCAACACTGAATATAAAACCTACATACAAATATGACTCGGCGATATTACAGCTGCAGTGACCTAGTGCTGAACACACTTCAATGGCTCTCTCACCTCACACCCTTCAGCCATCTTCTGCTCAATACTATCTTTTCCCCAGCCCAGGGTGCGAAGGATACTGAGTGTGGCATTGCGCTGTTTGATCCACTCAGGTGTGTAGTCCCCATCGATGATACCTGCAAGCAATTTGTCTTATGTAAATATACTAAAGGCCAATCGATGATAGCTGCAAGCAATTTGTCTTATGTAAATTTACTAAATGCCAATCGATGATAGCTGCAAGCAATTTGTCTTATGTAAATATACTAAATCCGCATCGATGATACCTGCAAGCAATTTGTCGTATGTAAATATACTAAATCCCCATCGATGATTCCTGCAAGAAATTTGTCTATATATGTATATATACACATAAATACATACGTATACACTTATATACATATTATGGTACAAGATTACTTGCCACGAGAATATAAACTTAGCTATGTATTTTAGCTCTGACTAAGTGACTGATTTGAGTTTTATTTCCGAGCAACATATGAAGTGATATTAAATTATCGTTTATTATTATTTTATTAAGTTATTAGCTTCCATTTTTGTAGTGTAAATAACTGTAACAATTGTAGTAGTCTGCGCTGACCTCTCAGAGTTTCATGCAATGAGCCACATATACAGGTAGGCATGGGTAGGGTGTTGACATCAGGGAGCCTAGGTTGTGTAATGGTTAGCACAATGGCCCGGAATGCAAGAGATGTGGGTTCGATTCCCGCTGTAGGCACAATATTTCCCAATTTCATCCATGCACCAATATCTAATTTAGATATACAGAATTGGTTTGTGGCCTCCTGCCTAATGGCTTTTTCAAAGTAGGTATCTAATGGGATGAGGTAATTTATAAATACACTGATTATTCTGTATGTGCTGTCCCAAATTAATAGTTAATGCACCAACATCTAAGTTGGGTATATAGAATCAAATGTAGGTCAGTGGTTTGGTGGATTTGTTTAAATGTCACCGAACCAATAACAACCATTGCATGATTCAAAATCCCAGGACCAACTGGTGAGTGAGGAAAGACTTTCTCGATGATAGAGTGGCAAACACATGGAATATGCTTCCACCCTAAATAGTCAAAGCTCCATCACTAAATGCATTGAAAAACAGACTTGATAAATTTTGGAATCAGTATTAGTATAGACAGCCCTCGCCGCATGACCACTATAATTATGACAGTTCATATATAGACAGACTGAATCTGATAACAGGCCATTGTGCCTAAATATATAAATAGAAGAGGATACGTATAACTAAGTATTAGTCAGTGATTTAGTTCACCTCTCCACCACCAGGTGAAGACCCGGCGCCCCGCGCTCTTCCCGCCCGGGCCTCCGGCAGTCCCTTTACTGGGTAGTATCCCGTTCCTTAAATATGGAGGTGCTCAGTACTACAAGGAGTTCAACAGACAAGCCGAAACCTACGGCAGTATCTTCAGCATTGCACTCGGCCACACGTAAGTACGGTAGTAAGCAATTATTGAGCGAGATGGCGCTTAAATGTACATAATCCGATGGTTTTGAGTTTCTTATCATTTTTCTGAGATAAATATATTAAATTGATTGTTATAACCTACCGTACTTTAGTACCACACTCACACTCTGGGGCACCACCGTCCAGTCCATGTAGCCTCGTTTTCGAATGCAATAGAGATTTACGATTGCTCTCAAAGCCTCCTCAATCACTGGAGATGCAGACTCAACCAGTGCAGGTTTAATTATTGGCAATTTTGTTTCCACACATGGCTGAGAGATCTGCGATTGCTCTAATTTTCGCCATCCATGTCAGGAATCTGTCGTTGTCTGTATCCTTGTTCAGAAATACATGGTAACATTGAAATATCATTTTCACAGTTCACTAAGGTATCCACGTTTGTATTAAGGCACACGACAGTGTACCATTACATTATTTAGGTGTTGCTAGGATCAGTTTGGCAAGTAATCGACTGACTAGATACCACCAACCTCTAATGCCAGCACATTCATCCATCTCACCAGACGGTATGACCGAATGAGTTGAGCGTCCGTCTCCCGTTTTGGTAGATCGTGGGATTCGAACCCTGGTCGAGTCAACCCAATGACATAACAATTGATACTTGTCGCTTCCTAGCCATGTACTCTGCATTATTAGGATAGGGCAAGGATTGGTTGGCTCAGTGTCAGGATAATTATCAGGTCATGGTGATGTGGCTCCCAGTGGGGCAGCACTATGAAGTCGCCATGAGTGTGCACTGTCACAAGTCGGTACACGTCCTAATATGACCTTAGATGTTGCCAGGATGTCATCATCATCATCATCATCATGCTGTTGGTCGCGATGCGACAAAGACTGCTTTCATTACTTGACTGCCGCTCTCCATTTAGCTCTCTGCTGTGAGAGTTGCATACATGAGTCGGTCTTAATGTCTCTCAGCTTGAGGTTTCTCTTGATGGTATCCTTGAACCAGAGACGAGGGTGCCCTCTCTTTCCGTAACCAGAAGACAGTTGAGAATAGAGGATCTGCTTTGGTAGACTGTCTGATGACATCCTCATGAGGTGTCCAGTCCACCGGAGATTCTTTTTGATCAGAAGATCTTCCATAGAGGGCAGCCCCGTCCGTTCGAGTATTTCCTTATTTGTCACTTTGTCCTTCCAGGTTAGCCTCATGATTGAACGCAGATGTCGCATCATGAAGGCATGCAGCTTTTTCACCTGTCGTCTGTACACTGTCCAGGCCTCGGCTCCGTATAGTAGGGTGGATAGTACGATTGCACGGTAGATCTTGCCTTTGACCCGAATGGACACATGGTGGTTATTCCAGAGTCTCTGGCATAGTCGGCCGAAAGACGCGCTAGCCTTGGCCATCCTCCTCTGTATTTCAGCATCAATGCGTCCATCACTTGATATAGTGCTTACGAGGTAGATGAATTCCGGAACAGAGTTCAGCTTGTTTCCATCAACCATGATCTCCTCCTCTCGGATTCTTGTAGAGTTGGGTCGGTACAGCACCTGCGTCTTCTTGATGTTAATCTTCAAGCCTAACTTCTTTGATGCATCGGAGAAAGCGTCCACTATTTTCTGGATCTCTTCAGCAGAGTGGGCAACCAGTGCACTGTCATCTGCGAATAGCAGCTCTTCTGCGAATAGCAGCTCCAGGATGTAGAATCCCAACAATCAACCGACCATTCTTCCATCTAACCTTCAATGATCATCTATGTCCGTCAGCTCCAGTCCCTTAGGTTTCATTCGGCCATGTTTTAAAGTTGCATAGTCCGATGGTTTTGAGTTTCTCTCATTTTCTGAGATAAACATATTAGGTTGTTCCTTATAATCTACCTTACTTTAGTTTGAAGTAACTTTTATCTTAAATCGCTAAATTTTGAGATATTTGAAATGGAAACATGCTAAAATAATTTTGGCAGACTTGCCAAAACTCTGACACCATAAGCTTCTGCAGTAACAGGTTCTATTAATTGACACAGTATCCCCTTATATGTGACGACAAATGTTTAATAAGTGCACCAGCATCTAAGTTAGATATGTAGAATCAAATCTAGATAATTGTTTTGGTTTTGAAAATGTTACGTTTTCATCGGACTATATGCAGCTTTAACTTAAAATATCGGGGGGGGGGGAGGTTTCAAAGTAGCTATCTATAATAAAACTTTACTCTAGATTAAAGAAAAGTAGATTACACAGATCACCCTAATGTATTTTAATTTGGCAGAAACTCCAAGCTATTAGATCGTTTGTTGTTGTTTTATATCCTAGCAACATCTAAGGTCATATCAGGATGTGTACCGACTTGTGACAGTGCGCACTCATGGCAACTTTATAGTGCTGCCCCACTGGAAGACCAGGCTGCCAGCACCATGACCTGATATCCCACTCAGTCACATTATCCTGACACTGAGCCAACCAGTCCTTGCCCCATCCTAATAATGCTGAGCACCTGGCTAGAAAGCGACAAGGATCAATTTTAAATTAATGCAAATGTATCTTATAGCCAGCTGAAGTCAAATAACAAGCACGGTATAGCACGGGTCCAGTCCGATATTGGTTTTATCAGATTCAGTTGGTCTGTTATTAGTCTTATCAACTTAGATAGGTCACTGTGCATTGCAATCTTACCACCATAGATAATGTCTTATCAACAATATGTAGGCTTTTAATAATAATCACTTATTACCCGATATGAGGACCTCTAGGATGAATATTAATTTTAATGACTGATGTGAAGCTGCTCTTGATTTTTCTTTCTAGGCATATGAATGCATCAAACTCCATATGTAGGTCATTTGGCTTCTTTTTAAATAAATCGAATATCAGTCATTTTCATCAGCCATTTAACCCGGACGCGCTGCTGAATCGATAAGAGCACAGGTTTCCTGTGCGGAAGGTCGGGTGTTCCGAGTCCCAACCGAGTCAAACCAATGACTTACAAAATGGATACTTGTCGGTACATAGCCTGGTGTTCGGTATTATGAGGAATGGGTAAAGAATCATTAGCTCATTATGGGGATAATGTGACTGAGAGGGATATTGGGTTATGATGCCCGTAGTCTGGTCTCTTAGTAAGACAACACTATAAGTCACCATGAGTGTACACTGTCACAGGTCGGTACCAATCTTGGTATGACTTTAGAGTTAGATGTTGCCAGGACATAAAATCCTATTCTAAATATCAATTTTAATTGAAATTATGAACAATGGCTCATGACAAACCATAGTTAGTTACACTAAGGCTAACTCATCATGTGGATGAGAAACCATGATTTTCACAATATATTTATTGTGCTGAACCCTTTTTTTCCCCTTTCAGCTTTTAAGGGTAAATAACTGTGACATCTATGGATGGAAGGAAGACCAGTGTCTCAGAACTAAAAAAAAACTAAAACTTTTGTTTAGAGGAATAAATATTGTTACCCCTCTCCCCCTAAAACAACAATTCCCATGTCTTGCAATAACTGTTTAATTTTAGCAACTGAATTGTCTTATCAACATCTCTCTAATCTCTTATTAATGTGACACTTGACTTGGCATATTATCTGCTAGTTACTTATTAATGGCAGATCAAATACAATCAATAGAACGACAATCTATGAATAAGGAAATTGGAATGGAATAAATATCTTAGTTATATGTGACATCAATGCATAGTTATTTTTGCAAGTGTAGGACGAGATGGGCTAATCAGTACAACAGCCGGTTCGCGCAGCACGGTGTTAACTAGCGGTATTTTACACACTAGAATCTTTATAGGAAATATAACCCTAACTTCTGTGTGTGGAGGCCGGAAAGCACTAATGTATGATATTACTCAAGCGATGATCCGCTTACTGTATCTGCTTACTATATCTGTTCCAAGAAATATCAAACCCCACAGAAATTAAGTGTGGTAAAGTCTAGTAGGGAGGGGTGGCTGGCTCCTCCTGCTGTGCTGTCTCCAGGTCATCTGCCTGCCACACTTATTATTTTACTCAAGCGATGATCCGCTTACTGTATCTGCTTACTATATCTGCTTACTATATCTGTTCCAAGAAATATCAAACCCTCCAGAAATTAAGTGTGGTAAAAGTCTAGTAGGGAGGGGTGGCTGGCTCCTCCTGCTGTGCTGTCTCCAGGTCATCTGCCTGCCACACCCCCTGCCCAGCTCTTTTATTCAGATTCAACATTCAAAATACAGGTACACAGTTGCTGGGAGTCTCCTCAGTCAGAGAGTGTCACATGGCATTTCATTGGCTGAACCCCTCCAGTCAGTGGTGGGGGGTGGGGTGGGGGGCCAACCCACCCACCCCAAGTCAGATACATATTTTTCCATCAAGTTCACCAATTACACTTATATGGGAATATCAACCCTGTTTATATTGACATAACACCTGTGGTCACCAGTCCCTTAGATTGGGACAACTCCAAAATAGTAGGAGTTTCTACATGCCTTACTTTGAGAATTACATATTTTATCATCTTTAGTTCAGCAAACTGCCACCAGGTGGGGCAGGGAGGGCTCACCACACACACACACTCCTCCCACCTCCAGCCTGACACCTGGCTTTGGCAGGTCCTGCAAACACACACACACAGCCCCCATGCATTGTCACCTGTGTGCTAACACTCCCTCAGATACTGGCATCTGTAAGTCATACCATAACAATAACAGGCACACAGAACTTAATTCTTGACTTAATTATTATACCCATTCTGTGGCATTCTTCACAGACTATTTGTCTGGGTGAAGAAACCAGTCTGCATCAACTGTATATGCTGCCCTTAGTTTCAGCATTTACCTCCTTTCATACAATATATAATACAAACAGACTTCAATTCAGTAATACATGTAAATATACCAATACAGTCATAATTTTCCAGAGTTCTTATCTCCAGTGGTTATATTTGATGTAGAACCTTAGAACAATCTGATATTAATTATCACTTCACTTAATATACATAATCTACCATGGTTTCACAACTTGGTTTGAATATTATGCATATGTATTTAGCAACATGATAGAATGAATTAGGTATTATTAGAGAGGTTTTATAGTGGTACTTATATAATTTGAATATTATTATAATGACTTTATAGAAATAACTGGATGATTTAAATATGATTAAAACAGTTTTCTCAATGCTTCACATATGAGTTTGATGAAAAGGAGATATTTTAGAATTTATTTAAACTATTATTTATTTATGAACCGGACCTAAAAAGTCGGAATATTTTACAACGGGTCCCAGTCCCGGCCGAGTCTAACCAAAAAGCTTCCAAATGTATGCATCTCACTAAGTTGCCTGGCGCTCGGTGTTATTAGGATAGGGCAAAGGCTGGTTGGTTCGTTGTCAGTGTATGGTGACTGAGTGGAGATATCCGGCGATGTGGTGCTATAGTGGGGCAGCACTTTAAAGCCACCATGAGTCGGTACCCATCCTAATAGAGGGTATTCCCGTGACGTCATCAAACGGAAGTGCGGCCATTGTGGCGATATCAAGTAGTAAACAACCTGACAATGCATTGAGTTTGCCGGTATGCGCAGTGCAAAACGTCTATTTCATTCAGAATTAATAGAAATGCAGAACCCTAACCTTATAAATTTAATATAATCTGTTCGTTGAATGTGTTTTCTATATGTATTCCAATTAGTTTGTTTCTAGGTCGTGTGGTTTTAGAGATATTTCACTTTTTCTGTATGAAGATTGCTCACGGCATTGCCAATGCATTGAGTTTGCCGGTACGCACAGTGCAAAACGTCTATTTCATTCAAAATTAATAGAAATGCAGTACCCCTAACCTTATAACTTTAATATAATCTGTTCGTTGAATGTGTTTTCTATATGTATTCCAATCAGTTTGTTTCTAGGTGGTGTGGTTTTGGTCGTAATGCGAGCATTGCGCTTGATGCGTGGAGAGGAAGAGACCCTCCCCCCCGCCTTCCCAGTCGTCGCGCAGCATTCACACCTCGCGCGACATCCGCCTCTCACCCTCTTTCCTCCCCCTCCCCCGGCCCACTGCTTTCGCACCTCACCTGCCACCGCCCTCCTGCCCTCCCTTATAAGGCCGCCCGCCGGCCTCCCTCAGCCACTCCCCTTCCAGCCCTCCTCCGCGCTCTGCTCTCTTTTCCTGACTTTTGGACTTCACCACGCCGACTCCACCTTGGACCGCTGCAACTCCTCAAGCATGCCAGGACAAGGAAAGGGCAAGGGCGCAAGGGCTCCCGGGCGACCGCCCTGGCCACGCCGGGACCCTCCTCAAGCTCACCGTGGGGCGCTTCACCCTCCTCGGCCCCGGCGTCCCCCTCGGCGCCCTCGGACCGCACCTCGGGTGCCAACACGACGGCGATCCTCGAGGCCCTCCAGCGCCTCCAGACACAGCAGCGCGAGACTACCGCCCGTATGGACGCCCGTATGGACGCCCTGGAGTCGGGGGGGACCCCGAGCCCTGCCGGAGACGCCCTCACCTGCGGCACCTCGGGCGCACGCCCCGGCCGGGGCCCGGCCCCCGCCGCCACCTCAAGCGACCTTGCCGGGGGCGGCACCCCCCCAGTACGAGCGGTATCACCACCTCGCCAGCCACGCCGCCCCTGCTCCGCCGCCTACCTACTATGAGGAGCCGACCCAGCATACCCCAGCATCCGCAGCCGACGCCGTGCGGGAGATACTGGCTTCCGCCGAGGCGCGGCACTCCGTGAGGCGGCAAGGTATACCGGCAGATTATATCTTCCCCTCAGACCTCGTGGAGAGGGGGCCCGAGAGGAAGCCGGTGAAGAGGGGCGAGGCGACTAAAGACGAGTACAGCCTCGCCCTTCTCACCCTGATCGACCACCCCAGCTTCCCCGCCCACTCCGCCCAGGGCCTACACCACCACCACCTCACCGTGCTGAGGGACAACCTGGTCTACCCCTGGGCTACCGTCCGCGACTACTCAGAGACGATCTTCACCTGGATCGCGGACGGGAGACTCCCCCAGGGATGGCACGACCCGGTCGCCCTCAACCTGCTGAGGGTGGAGGTCCTCACCTTGCCCGCCCCTCAGGCCGCCCCGGCAGCACCGGCCCCCCGAGGCGACGACCTTCCCCGAGGCGCACACCTGCCCCGGGCCCAAACCGACACCCGCATCGCCTACGACAGGCACACTCACGGGGCCCCCTGCCCCACCTGGAACCGCGACCCCGCCTCGTGCGATCGGGCCCCCGTCGGGGAGGCCCACGGCGAGGTGGGGGACAGGCACCGGCATGTCTGCGCCTACTGCGCCAACGTCCGGCGCCTACTGACAATGCACAGCGAGGCCGGCTGCCTCACCAAGCAAGCCCGTGAGCGCCAGACCCCGGCCGCCTCGGCGGATTTTTGATCCGCCGGCCCCCCCGGCCGGCCCGGGGGGCCCTCCCCGGCGCCTCACCCACACCACTGCCGACAGCCCCGTGACCTCCATCGACAACCCCCCAGCGCCCACCGATCGAAACGCCGCCCAGACGGAGCCGGGGATCATCACCTCGCACCTCACGCCTCAGACACAGCCCAGCCTCACGAGGAACCCTCCCCAGACAGCCCAGCCGCCGACCCTCACGACACCGCCTTCGTCAACCCGCGCGACCCGAACCCCACCACGCTCAGCCCTGAGGACTTCGCTGCCCCCCTGATCGACCCTCGCCGGACCTCCTCCCCGCAGCCCTCAGGAGCGAGCCTCCCCTTTTTGGCCGCCCGCTCCCCGTCCACGTAGGCCCGGGACGCTTCTTCACACCAGACCTACAACTCAGGAACATTACCTACCTACACCTCCAGGCCCCCGCCTCGGGCGCACCTCGAGCCCTCTCCTCCATTTTTGGTGGAGGGCTCCTCGGCGCCCCCCCCCTCACCTGAACTCTTGTACCTATCTGACTTTTTGCTCCTTATGAGCCCCTGATTTACTTGTTTTTGTTCTGTGCTCCTCAGGAACTCCCTGCCTGTGTCTTTACTGTGATCCTATGTTTTTCCTCACTGTTGCTCTGTACCCCCTGTTGCCAGAGGCGGCACTATAAACGCCTCCTTTTTTCCACCTCCGCCTTGCCTTCTTCCTTTTCGCGCATCAGAGATATTTAACTTTTTCTGTATGAAGATTGCTCACAGCCATTGAGAATGCATTGAGTTTGCCGGTACACACAGTGCAAAACGTCTATTTTATTCAAAATTAATAGAAATGCAGAACCCTAATTATAAATTTAATATAATCTGTTCATTGGATGTGTTTTCTATATGTATTCCAATCAGTTTGTTTCTAGGTGGTGTGGTTTTAGAGATATTTTACTTTTTCTGTATGAAGATTGCTCACTGCCATTGACAATGCATTGAGTTAGTTGGGTTTGTTATTGTGGTTGTATCGCCACAATGGCCGCGCTTCCGTTTAGTGTGACGTGAGTGCATACCCGCTATAGGACCGTCCTGATATGACGGTAGATATTACCAAGAAGTAAAACTCCAACAACAAACCAATCCTTATATGCCATAGGCTGTAAAACACCAATAAGGACGCCAATGCACAAAGCTAAACAAATCGTTTCTTTACAGCTGGATTGTGGTGCTGAACAACTATGACGTCATCAAGGAGGCGTTGGTAACGAAGGGGTCCGATTTCGCAGGCCGAGTGCAAGACCCCAGGCAGGATATTATATACAACGTCCCAGGAGAAACAGGCAAGACCAGAGTCCTTCAGTGGTCATGTGATTATGTGCATTTCCCGTAGTTTTATGGTATTGCCCCACTGCCATACAGCACTGGTAGATCGTGGGATTTGAACCCACGGTCGAATCAAACCAATGACGTAATAATTTATGCTCATCGCTTCCTAGCCTAGCTCTCGGCATTATTAGGATGGGGCAAGGAATGGTTGGTTCAGTGTCAGGGTATTGTGACTGAGTAGGATATCAGGTCATGGTGCTGGCAGCCTGATCTCCCAGTATAAAGTCGCCATGAGCGCACACTGTCACACGTCGGTGCCCGTCCTGATATGACCTTAGATGTTGCCAGGACGTAAATCTCCAACAACCAACCAGCCATACAGCACCGCTGGCACAATGCCCCAATATCCCATTCAGTCGCATTATCCTGTCACTGAGCTTATCCAGTCCTTGGCGTATGCCAGTGCCAGTGTTATCTAAGTCTTTCATTTGACTCAGCCGAGGAGCGATCCCAAGACCTATCACATGGAAAACGGACACAGTAGCCACTAGGTCATTATGTCCGATCTCGATGATGATTAGTTCAAGTGAATTTACACATTCGTTAGAGGTACTTTAATCAGAGGATTCAACCATGTAATGCTCCCAATTTCTATTCTTTTTCATTGTACTAAGCCAACTATTTAAAATTTTTGTCAAATAGAAGTATAAATGACTGTTCCAAAAATGGCGGAAAGACTAATGCATCGATCCTGAAAATTGCTTGCAGATATCATCGATGAGCATGCTGCGTACCCTTAAATAGAAGTGTAAATAACTGTTCCAACAATGACGGAAAGACCGGTGCCTCGACCCTGAAAATAAGAGGCCTTTAGTATATTTACATAAGACAAATTTCTTGCAGGTATCATCGATGGGGATTTAGTATATTTACATAAAGACAAATTGCTTGCAAGTATCATTGATGGGGATTTAGTATATTTACATAAGACAAATTGCTTGCAGGTATCATCGATGGGATTTGGTATATGTACATAAGACAAATTGCTTGCAGGTATCATTGATGGGGATTTAGTATATTTAAATTAGACAAATTACTTGCAGGTATCATCGATGGGGATTACACACCTGAGTGGATCAAACAGCGCAATGCTGCACTCAGTATCCTGCGCACCCTGGGCTGGGGAAAGGACAGTATTGAGCAGAAGATGGCTGAGGAGCGTGAGGTGAGAGAGCTGTTGCAGTGTGTTCAGTAGCACTGAACCACTAACTAGGTCACTGCATCTGTAGCATTGCAAAGTCATATTTGTATGTAGGTTCTATATTCAGTGTTGCCAACCTGGATGTATTGAGAATCATTAAGGTTTTACATTGCGGGCGAGCAACCTGAGTGGTGGCAGCTGTGATCTTGCTAGAGGGTTTGGGGCCATGCCTCCCTAGGGGGAAAAATGTATAATTAATTTTCTTATTTGCTATTTGAGGGCATTTCCAAGGAGTTATAGGCTAATATCTTAGCATATGCATAATATGATATTTACTTACAGGAATTCATACAAAAATGCAGAAATTCATTCAAAAGTAGAGAAATTCATTCAAAAGTAGAGAAATTCATACAAAAGTACAGAAATTCATGAAGTTTTGTGCAAAAGTACAGAAATTCATGGGATTTTGGGGGTTGACTAACTGTGACATGCGGACATGCGGTCATACATATCTGACCGTGTAATTTCTACAATAAAGTGAACAAGTGGAATGTAATGAAAGCATAATTTCCAAAAATGTACCAGAATGCACCATTTTCAAGGTAAATTACCTG
The DNA here is from genome assembly GCA_030323885.1 of Branchipolynoe longqiensis. NCBI lineage: Eukaryota > Metazoa > Annelida > Polychaeta > Phyllodocida > Polynoidae > Branchipolynoe > Branchipolynoe longqiensis. The sequence continues at coordinate 48,264,340 of CM059199.1, read as the reverse complement.
AGGTCTCTTATTAAAGGGAATGGTGCTTGCCCCCCCCCCCCCGCACCCCCGCACCCCCCTCTCCTGCACCCACTCCCCACTCAGTCATTACATGCACACTCAAAATGTACTGGTTTTTTTAGGTCTGATCTGCTCTCATTCCTGTGTGCTATATTTAGTTTTTCTGATATAGCTCTTATTGAAAGTCATGAATCTTATCTATGTGAAGGCATATATCACAGTCCTAACAAGTAGCTGGGAGGATTGACAATTCGCTGATGCGGAGTGCTTTCAACCTCACTTACAACCGGTGGAGACCGGGGCCTGCATTCGTTAAGGCTGCTTTCCTTGTTATACAGGTGTTGCTGGCTATATACCGGGATGCTGGCGAGCAACCCCTCAACCCGGCCCCCATCATCAACACATCAGTCGCCAACATCATCTGTTCCATGCTGTTCGGGCATGGCTTTGAGCACGGAGATGAAACCTTACAGGTACTTCACTTACGACGTCACTTACAACCTCACTTACAACCTCACTTACAACCTGCCTTACAACGTCACTTCCAACCTCACTTCCAACCTTATTTCCAAACTCCCTTACAAGCTCACTGACAACCTCCCTTCCAACCTCACTTCCAACCTCACTAACAACCTCACTTCGAACCTCACTTACAACCACACTCACAACCTCACTGACATCCTCACTCACAACCTCACTCACAACTTCACTGACCACCTCCCTTACAACCTCACTTCCAACCTCACTTCCAACCTCCATTACAACCTCACTTTCAACCTCCCTTCCAACCTCGCCAACATCATCTGTTCCATGCTGTTCGGGCATGGCTTAGAGCACGGAGATGAAACCTTACAAGTACTTCACTTCCAACCTCACTTACAACCTCACTTACAACCTGCCTTACAACATCACTTCCAACCTCACTTCAAATCTTATTTCCAACCTCCCTTACAAGCTCACTGACAACCTCACTTCCAACCTTACTTCCAACCTCACTTCCAACCTCACTAACAACCTCACTTCAAAACTCACTTACAACCTCACTCAGAACCTCACTTCCAACCTCACTTCCAACCTCCATTACAACCTCACTTCCAACCTCACTTCCAACCTCCCTTCCAACCTCCCTCACAACCTCACTTCCAACCTCACTTACAGCCTCACTTACAACCTCACTTACAATGTAACTTCCAACCTCCCTTCCAACCTCCCTTCCAACCTCACTCACAACCTCACTTCCAACCTCACTTCCAACCTCATTTCCAACCTTACTTCTAACCTCACTAACAACCTCACTTTCAACATAACTTACAACCTCTCTCACTACCTCACTTCCAACCTCACTCACAACCGCACTTACAACCTCACTTCCAACCTCACTTACAACCTCACTGACAACCTCACTTACAACCTCGCTTACAACCTCACTTACAACATCGCTTACAACCTCACTTACAACCTCACTTACAACCTCACTCACAACCTCGCTTACAACCTCACTCACAACCTCACTCACAACATCCCTTACAACCTCGCTTACAACATCACTTACAACCTCGCTTACAACCTCACTCACAACCTCCCTTACAACCTCGCTTACAACCTCCCTCACAACCTCGCTTACAACCTTGCTTACAACCTCACTTACAACCTCGCTTACAAGCTCCCTTACAACCTGACTCACAACCTCACTCACAACCTCCCTTACAACCTCGCTTACAACCTCCCTTACAACCTCGCTTACAACCTCACTTACAACCTCGCTTACATCCTCCCTTACAACCTCACATACAACTCACTTACAACCTCCCTTACAACCTCCATTACAACCTCACTCGCAACCTCCCTTACAACCTCACTCACAACCTCACTCACAACATCCCTTACAACCTCGCTTACAAACTCACTTACGACCTCGCTTACAACCTCACTCACAACCTCCCTTACAACCTCGCTTACAACCTCACTTACAACCTCACTTACAACCTCACTTACAACCTTGCTTACAACCTCCCTTACAACCTCACTTACAACCTCATTTACAACCTCACTCACAACCTCACTCACAACCTCCCTTACAACCTCACTCACAACCTCACTCACAACATCCCTTACAACCTTGCTTACAACATCACTTACAACCTCACTTACAACCTCACTTACAACCTCGCTTATCACATCACTTACAACCTCACTTACAACCTCACTTACGACCTCTCTTACAACCTCACTTACAACCTCACTTACAACCTCCCTTACAACCTCACTCACAACCTCACTCACAACATCCCTTACAACCTCGCTTACAACCTCACTTACAACCTCTCTTGTGACCGCTCTTACGACCTCTCTTACAACCTTGCTTACAACCTCCCTTACAACCTCACTTACAACATCACTCACAACCTCCCTCATAACCTCCCTCACAACCTCCCTCACAACCTCCCTTACAACCTCACTTACAACCTCCCTCACAACCTCACTCACAACCTCACTCACAACCTCACTAACAACCTCGCTTACAACCTCACTCACAACCTCCCTTACAACCTTGCTTACAACCTTGCTTACAACCTCGCTTACAACCTCACGCATAACCTCACTTACAACCTCACTCACAACCTCACTCACAACCTCCCTTACAACCTCACTCACAACCTCACTCACAACATCCCTTACAACCTCGCTTACAACATCACTTACAACCTCACTTACAACCTCACTTACAACCTCACTTACAACCTCACTTACAACCTCGCTTACAACATTACTTACAACCTCACTTATGACCTCACTTACGACCTCACTTACAACCTCGCTTACAACCTCTCTTACAACCTCACTTGCAACCTCACTCACAACCTCTCTTACAACCTCCCTCGCAACCTCACTGACAATCTCACTTACAACCTCACTGACAACCTCCCTTACAACCTCACTTACAACCTCCCTCACAACCTCCCTCACAACCTCCCTCACAACCTCACTTACAACCTCGCTTACAACCTCCCTTATAACCTCCATTACAACCTCCCTTACTACCTCGCTTGCAATCTCACTTACAACGCACTCCGATGACTTCGGCAATTTTCCGAGAGAAATACATTAGTTTGATCGTTGTAACCTAATTTACTTTAGGTTGAAGTAAATTTTATATTAAATGGCTAACTCTGGAGATATTTGAAGTGAAAACATGCCAAATTAATGTTGGCAAGCATGCCTAAATTCTGACACCGTAGGCTTCCACAGAAACAGGTTCTATTAAATTGGTTTAGTATCCTCTTCTACGTAGGGACAAATGCTTAATAAGCGCACCAGTATCTAAGTAGGATATGTAGAATCAAATGTAGGTAAGTGTTTTGGTTTTGAAAATGTGATGTTTTCATCGGACTATGCAGCTTTAAAACAGTAATTATTTTCAATAATGAGAACATTCTTTTCTTAATCTGTAACGGGCCGATAGCCGAATCGGTAGAGCGCGGGCCTCGCGTGCGGGAGATCGGGAGTTCAGTTCCCAGTCGAGTCAAACCAATGACCTATCAAATTCATACTTGTCGCTTCCTAGCTTGGCGCTCGGCATTATTAGGATAGGGCAAGGATTGGTTAGCTCAGTGTCAGGATAATATGACTGAGTAGGATACCAGGTCATGGTGCCAGTTGTCTGATTTCCCAATGGAGCAGCACTATAAAGTCACCATGAGTGTGCACTGTCACAGGTCGGTACCCGTCCTGATATGACCTTAGATGTTGCCCGGACGTGAAAACTGCAACAACCAACCAAGCAATCTAAATACTGTTTTATCTGCTGTGTAAATCATTTAGTTGGGTGTTAATTGATGTCTTCTCTCCTCCTCTAGGAGTTGCTTCAGCACCAAGACACGCTGGTTGCCTTAATGTCTATGGACTTTGAGTGGGATTATGTTCCGCTGGTCACCCGAATTATACCCGGGGCGTCTTATTACCGGTGAGCAAAGGTTCATTAAAGGGGCATAATTTGCTGTTTTTAATACAATTTCATACCTTTGAGTTAAACGCATCAGGTTGACAATTATAAATTACTCTGCTTAATTAACAGTGTTACCAACTCTCACGAAATTCCCTTGAGAGTCACGGAAATTGACGGTTCTGATCAGTCCGCTTATGAGTCACGGATCGACTCAAAAATCCCATGAATGTCTGTACTTTTATACAAAATCCCATGAATGTCTGTACTTTTATACAAAATCACATGAATGTCTGTACTTTTATACAAAATCTCATGAAAGTCTGTACTTTTATTCGAAATCACATGAATGTCTGTACTTTTATATATAATCTCATGAATGTCTGTACTTTTATACAAAATCACATGAATGTCTGTACTTTTATACAAAATCACATGAATGTCTGTACTTTTATACAAAATCACATGAATGTCTGTACTTTTATACAAAATCACATGAATATCTACTTTTATACAAAATCACATGAATGTCTGTACTTTTATACAAAATCACATGAATGTATACTTTTATACAAAATCACATGAATGTCTGTACTTTTAGACAAATTTCTGTACATTTGATTAAATACAAGTAAATATCACGTTATACGTATGCTAAGATATCAACCTATAACCCCTTGGAAATGGCCTCAAATAAACCATTTTAGAGCCATTTAAAAAAGGATTAATGGAGAGGCATGCTCCCCGGATCCGCCTTTCAGAGTTGACAAAAACAAAACCCTATTTCACTTTGTGATTTTGATCTTTTATAGTGTCTTATTCCATCGCGTTTTATTCCAATCTTTTTTTTATTCCATCGCCAAAAAGGTTTGCGCACCACCTGAAATTTCCAAGCTAGGCCCCTGTACTGCATCATCTATCGTTAATGGACACTCAACTTTCACACTTGAGAAATTCGAGGCGTCGTTTACTCTTTGGGTGATGCTGCTTTTCTTTAATTTAATTGGATACCGTGGCTTGTGTGTAAATAGTGTATATATATATATATATATATAACCAATATATGTAAACGTACATATGAATATGGATTCTGTTACTATTTGGAATGTTTTTTGCTATTATTTGCAATGTTTTCACCTTTGGTTTCAATGTCACCAAAGTGGTACACAGTTTCTGAAAATGACCCATAGATCTATATATATTTATATATATATATTTTACCTCGGTATACAGCCTCAGGCTAGCCTCAGGCTAGGGAGAAGGAAGCACATCCGGTCCAGCAATTAGCATAAACAACTCACGATTGGAATTACGTTTCGTTGGGTTGCTCCCGCAAATTTAGTCTACACAAGCTAATACGCAGTAAGTATAATAAAAACTGTGGTTAGCTTAATTATGATGCATTATAGCATCGTTATAGAAAGTTCAGAACTTTCTTTGGTCCTTTTTTGGACTAGTTATGTCGGTTATAAAAAACCAAGGATAGAACGCTCTAGATTCCTTCTCGAAGGAACGAAACCGATGATTAGCGGTTCTGTCAACACCCGGGTGAACATGGGTAGAGATGTGGGCTTTGCCTCATCTCCTGTGGAAATTCTCTCGGACTCTAATAGAGAGTGATGTTGGAGATGCTCCTGGGTTTCTTTTATAGACTCCCCACAATATTTTCAGGCGTTTCTCCGAGTTTCGTAGCATTTTCTCCAACCTGCTGGCATAGTAGTCGCAGGGGGGAGAAGTGTGCGGAACAGAGGGATGGGCGAGCCAATACACTGGTCCCGACCCCGCGTAAGATTTGGGCTTGACCCACAATCCACGCACAAATTTAGCTTATTACGCCTGTGTCATAACGGTCTAAACACGTTCTCTAACAACACTAGATGTCCAATTACGTTTTAAACAACAAAATTGTGACGTTTATAAATACCGAGACTGACAAACATGTTTGGTTCCAGATCCCGATGGCCACGAAGCGGAGTAAGCGCGTGGCAGCAGCAGCCGAGGGACGTGCTCTCAGGGCATCGGACAAGGAGTACGACTCCTCGCCAGTGTTGTCGGCAATGCCGTCACCACAGCCCGGGGCGCATATACTCTCCGAGCCGGAGGAAGAGATAGTGCCTGATGGCCCCACAGTTCCGGACTAGGAGGCTCGGTGGACGGCTATGGAGAGTCATATTCTGTCTCTCAAACCACCGCTGTCTCTTAAACGACATAGGCCGGAGTTCCAAGATGAGTCGGACTGGGAAGACTTCTCAGAGACAGACTCGGCGATCGAGCCGAGGGCTCCTCCTCCTCCTCCTCCTAAACGGAGTAAGAAAAAGAAACACGTTACTTCTTCTGGTGATGATTTCACCAAAGAACGTAAAAAGACCGGGCTTCGCAAGAAGCGAAAGACCAAGTCTAAGAAGAAGAAGAAGAGGAAAGATTCTTCTTCTTCTGATTCCTCCACAGATTCTACTTCCACGGAATCAGACTCAGACACACAATATGAGGGTGTCTATGCTGCCATTGGTGGCAAAGTGTCTAAGAAGGTGGAGAAGCCGAAAGCTAAGCGCGTTAAAACTACCACGCTTATGCGCGAGACCATAAATGGTCATTTCCGTACCTTCAAACCGGCGGAAATCATCTCCAAGTTAGGAGATGAATTGACGGGCATTAAAGGTGTCCCCAACTCCATCATTAAAGAGATGGATCGAGATGTTAACATGACGGAAGACCGTAAGAAATTTGAGAGCGTGTTACACATAGCGCATAAGGCGGTGCTCGGTACGTTAACGGCCATCACTCCGGTGGCAAATCGAATGCAAAGAGAGAATAAGTTCTCATCTTTGGCAAAAACTATCGACAAAGGCATTGCCCTGTTAACAGCGGCAGGTAATTACTTGTCCTACCGGAGATATGAGAATGTCTTTAAGTCGGTTTGCACAGACGCCGGCAAAGAGGTGGCCCGCTCAAAGAAGGTCACAGACAATGATGGGAAAGAGTATACGCTCTTTCTGGCCCCAGAGCCGATCAAAGGGAAGCCTTTGGACAAAACGAAAATGTTTGGCGGCCAACTACAATACCTCTATAAAGAAGTAGAAACTGCAGCGAGAAGTGGCAAAAATATGGATGGCAAAAAGAAGCAGGAACCCCCACGCTTTAAAAGGTCACCAGGGGATTTTCGCCCACGACGGCTCGGCAGAGGTTCCAGACCGGGCTCACACTTCAGCCAGTCTTTCCGGGGCCGGGGCGCCCGCCCAGGCTGGACCGACAACACCGCACGGCCACTGGGCCGCGGCTTCAACTCCCTGAGACCCTTCCAAAGGGGCGGGTCCAAGTAGAGGCACACACACAGACTTTACAAGTCCCCGTCGCCTCTAAAACCACACAAATTGTAAGCAACTTTGTGGCCGGGAATATTCATAATCATATTTCTGAATGGGACCAAATTACTAGTGACCAAGATATTTTACAAATAGTTAAAGGTGTTCAAATTCCCTTCATACAAATACCTGTACAAGGGAGAATTCCGTTTCCCTATCAAATTGAACAAATTGAACGAGAGGCACTAACTGAACAGGTACACACATTTTTTGACAAAGGAATTATCCAAAAGGTTACACACTGCCCTGGAGAGTTTATTTCAAACATCTTCTCGAGACCCAAACCTAATGGGGACGTTCGAATGATTCTGGATTTAACAACCCTTAATAAAATGGTAGAATATCGACATTTTAAAATGTTTTCACTAGATACGGCACGAGACCTTATTACACCAAATGCGTGGATGGCTAGTGTTGACTTACAAGATGCATATTACACAGTTCCCATAGTGGAACAACATCGGAAATTTCTCCGTTTTCTTTGGGATAACCAACTCTATGAGTTTACCTGTATGCCAAATGGCTTAGCTTGTGCCCCTCGTTTCTTCACTAAACTGCTTAAACCTGTTTTTTCACTTATGGCACGGAATGGTCACATAATGTTTCCTTACATAGATGATTCCTTTATAATTCAAAACCAGACACAGATAATAACTTTTTTGGGCTAATAAATTTATTATTTGAGCTTAATAAATTTTACAGTAGCCTTTTTTGGACTACACCTTTGTTAAAACATTATTTATCAGCTTTTCTCAATAATACAATTGAGATAATTAGCTTTAATTATTCTATTTCAGCAGGTAGTACAACCTCTGACATTTTTTCTAATTTACTATTCATTACTTATGTGCAGGTCTTATCGGGGTCAAGTTCAAGTACTAATTCATAATTCAGTTACTTATATGCAGGCCAATCCGTGATTGTACTATCATACTACTATAAGATATACTTCTGAGCATTCTCTATTCATTTCTGTAATAAAACTGGAAACAGAAGACATGACGACACAGCTACAACAGATCACGGTCACTTCATCAGCTCACATCTGGCACACTCAACCACATTCGCACTATCACTTCACACAGCAACATTCGTTACATTGCACACTGGGATCATCATCTCTCATCTCTCAGGTACGAGTACAAAACAGGCTGATGGGTGAGTGGGATGGTCAAATTGTCTCTACTGCTTCAACCCTCCGTCAACGACAGTGGCCAGGTAGGAACTGAACTGTGCTCAGCATTCCTTACCGGAAGTTAACACGGACCATAGCTACGCATGATCCGAACGGTATCTATGGTAATCAACATATCAAGCCCGTAGTCATGAATTTTGAATTATGCATGTTTCCGGCAACATGTACAATTCAAAACCAGACACAGATAATAACTTTTTTGGGCTAATAAATTTATTATTTGAGCTTAATAAATTTTACAGCAGCCTTTTTTTGACTACACCTTTGTTAAAACATTATTTATCAGCTTTTCTCAATAATACAATTGAGATAATTAGCTTTAGTTATTCTATTTCAGCAGGTAGTACAACCTCTGACTTTTTTCTAATTTACTATTCATTACTTATGTGCAGGTCTTATCGGGGTCAAGTTCAAGTACTAATTCATAATTCAGTTACTTATATGCAGGCCAATCCGTGATTGTACTATCATACTACTATAAGATATACTTCTGAGCATTCTCTATTCATTTGTGTAATAAAACTGGAAACAGAAGACATGACGACACAGCTACAACAGATCACGGTCACTTCATCAGCTCACATCTGGCACACTCAACCACATTCGCACTATCACTTCACACAGCAACATTCGTTACATTGCAGCCAAATTTGGGACAGGGGAGATGATGATTCCTAACTCAATACGTGTTTATTAACATAATCAAATACACTATCGGATTTCCATCTCCCTAGCACCTTTATGCACTCTAAGGGCATTCCGATTCGTGCATACTCCTGGGCTCCCCCTCGCCGAAGACTATGACACGTCACCAATGGCCACCAGGGAAGTCCACAAGATTTCAATGCAGCTTGCATACATTTTTTAAACACTATGGCAGTCAGCGGCTCCCCATTGTTCAGGACGAAAGCTGGGGCGGCCTTATGTACCGGAGTCAGTCGGATGTATTTCGACCAAGCACGCACTGGGCAGAAGTTGGAACTTGCCCCTTTTGGTAGCTCAATGCTGAACACATCTTCAGGACGGTGTGTCATTTTAGTGCTCCTAACTGTTATTGTTAGGTGTGTTTCGTGTGCCTTGATGTCCCTTCTGAGCAACATGTGACCGCTATCTCCAGATACCTCGGAATAAAATAAATTAGACTGTCTTAATAAACATAGATAACCTATTAGTAATGCAACAATTAACACAAGTCCATCATCTTTAATCTTTTTAAATGTTATGATCATCATTTTAATATGCTTAATTTTCAACGGATAAGCTCTATTTACAGCATTATTTTTTAATTTACCTATTCCAGCATTAATTAATGTCATAGCATAACAGTCAAGTGATTCAGTACTTCCTTTCATCAATCTTATCCAAGTCCTTGCCCCACTCATATAATTTTTTACAGCTCCTTCAGTTTTTAATTTATCATTTAAATATAAAGCATATACCATTACCGTCTTTAGTTTGGGTTTCTTAGGATTGTCTCCAATATTATTACAAAACATTAGATACTCCCTAAATTGTACCCTTTTATTTCTCCATGTCCCTTCTGCTAGTCCTGCCGCGAAGTACACACCTATCCTCTGTACTAAAGCCCGTCTATTTTCTGCAAGTTGATAAAGGCATATAACAACATTATCAACATGCAGGCAGGCACTATAACGCGACGTCTAACACCTGCCCGTCATATGAAACATGTATTTTAGTCAACAATTTAGCCTGACATAACTCGTCAGCAATTAATTTAAACCTACTATCAAAACACAACCTACTTAGAGCATCCGCTAGTACTAGATCCTTTCCCGGCTTATGAACAACCTGTACCACACAAGTAAACGTGGCAGCAAACCTCCAGATCTCGCGGGCACAGGCGCATAAGACAGGATCCTTTCCAGCACCAGTAGACAGCACCTGTTGGGAAGCAGCATTATCAGTATTAATGATAATTTGATAATTATGAGGGTCAGGGGGGGAAAGGTTTTTTAACGCCACCACTAAATTTACGGCCTCCAATTGCGCAATGTGAAAACCATTATCAAGAAATTTCGCTGTATACAATTCCGAATAATAATGCGTCGGACTGAATGCACCCCCACCGAGCAATGAAGAATCGCACTCAATGACCCATATTTTATTAGGTAGGTGTTGCAACAAAACCAACCTATTATGGCCTTCTGAAAAACGCAAAAACCAAGCTACATCCCTTACTAAAACATCCGTTACTCTGACTTTTCCTATGAATGGCGTTCCTCGAAGAAAATCTAAAATTCGGTTCATAAAAATGCGTGCAGACATCACACATTTTGAAATAAATTGTAACCGCCCAACTAACCGCTGTACATTTTTTCGAGTAACTTCCCTACCAACTACCCATTTTTTACATTCTATCAATATGTCTAGTAATTTGATGTCAGGTATACGGACACATAAGTTTTTTGAATCGATTTCATTACCTAACCACATGAGCTTTTGAGTCGGAGGAGTACATTTACGTATTGCTAAATTTAGGCCTAAACATGCAGTCAACTTAAAAACGTAATCATACGCCTCTTGTGCTTTTTCCAAAGAATTTTCCACCCCCACAAAATCGTCTAAAAAACATAGTGCAAAAAATCCCATTTTAGTCATTAGATATACCACTGCCGCTGTAGTTCGTGCACAAGCCATACTCGATGTACGACACCCAAAAGGCGGAGCAATATCAAAATAATATTTATTATCAACTTTAATCCCAAAAAGAGGCACACTTAAGGGGCAGGTTCTTAATTGCCTGTACGCCCTAGCAAGATCAATTGACCACATAAAACATTCGTCCCCCAGTTTCGTGATTTGTTTAGCTAATGACATAATGGTTGGAAGGTGATATTTATAAGGCTTACCCTGATAGAACCCTTTATTAATACCGGCATTGACACCGCGCCCCTTCGGGTAACTAAGATCAACTATTATTCTCCGTTCATCAGTATTTTTCTTGGGGCGGGTCATAATGGGACTAATTTGTGCCCATGGATAAAATGGGGGTTCATTAAATGGACCTAGCAACGCTCCGTGAAGCAATTCAGTATGCACATAATTATCAATCCAAAACAAATTTTCCTTAGAACGAGCATGGTTAATCATAGTTGGAGTTGGAATAAACAAACCAGTAAAGTTGGCCGGCCAACCAAACTCCAGAAATGATATTACTTCTATATCTTCGTACCCCAACAACAAAGTTTTCCAGTTAGCAATACGTAATCCCGACGGAATCGGCAATTTAGCCGATAAATAATTCGGGAGGCCCGTAGATCTAACTTTCATATAAATGTCTGAATAATTCAAACCGAGGTCACACGTAGCATTTATATTAGGCCACATACGTAAGACTGCGACTCTACAATCTAGGGGTGATTTATCACAAAAATTTGAGACGTCATCATCATACACTTGTGTATCAACCATATCATTAAGAACATCAACATCATCATAACTAGCAACATGCAAATCAACTTCAAAGTTTAACGGTGACAGACTAGGCATAGCAACATTAACAGGTGGAGGACCACCAACTATTTCAAGGTCAGAAGAACCTGGGACGACCCTACCATTGTTTCGTCCCATCTGATCAACCATAAAGAAGGGTGAGCTCAACTCGGAACTCCTGACAAGTACAACCTTGTCAAGGTCAGTGTTACTAGGAACACAAACTGGATTCCTAACATCCGAAAGAGTAATAGAGGGACACCCTTTCCCAACCTTTTCGTTACCAGAATGAACAGCAACAACAGGAACCTGTAACGCAGTACCCGGCAACTTAGAAACAGAAGATTGAGAAAGGGTGCCAGAAGGAACATTAATTAAGTTAGTGGCCGGACTAACTCCAGGTCGCATATAGAGGCGTATGCATTTTTTTACAAACTGAGATACAGTCCAAATAGTCAATATTCGAGTCAGCCGACAGGCAATTACCGAATCTGTCCATGAGTACCAGTCCATTATTTGAGGCCGCCGACTCAGACATATTGAAACACAGAGAGCAGGTAGACGTCACCATAGCCTGTTCGCTATCATGATCATTGTCTTGGTCGAACCCAGACGGTGGCGAAGTTACTGTCAGTGGTGATTAATGTGACGTCGTACCTACCGTATGTGTATCGACATAATACATTTTCGTGTTAACGTTATCATTGGCAACTAAACATTGCCTTGATGGCTTACACCACGCATAACGTGCCTTTTTTACTAAGCTAGTACAGTTCAACGCATACCTAAAACCTTGACAATTAATATCCTGAAAACGATCAGTGGCCCTGACTGGCGGGCCACGCTTGAATTTATAGTTCTTAAATAAATATTTAGATGGCGCCCGTTGTCTTTTAGGCAGAACTGACGATCCCCCACTAGCTTTGTGTAACGGGTGACAGTGAAGGGGTTCCTGAGAACCTACAGAACTAATATCGCACTGTATGCGGGTGCTACCAGGCATAATTGTATCAGAGATAAATGAGGAAACAGGGACGACAGAGGGAATCGATACACACGGAGGCCGACACGCCACCAACAAATCAACCGCACCGACCTTATTTCGACCAATGCCGACTGGGTTAATTGACGCATCATCGTCTGTGGCGACATCTGTAGTCTCGGGTACGAACCGCGACAATCTCACATCTGCTTCCATACGCACTGTCTCATGTGTAGTAGCAGTCACCGGCCGACTGCGCTCTAAAAATTCTTTGCACGTGCTGAAGAATCCTCTACGACCATTTCCTTGGCATGTTGCTTCGTCTTGCAATCCACCTCTTTGTGCGAATGCTTCTTGCGTAACTTAAAAGCACAATAAGCACAGATGTGAACAAACTGACTGTTTCCTTCTCCATGGTCGCCTGTGTGTCCACACGAACCACCCCTGTTCCATATGATACACGGTCTCGCATCTACTCCCTTTTTATATTCGGTTGCGGTCGACCATGCATTAGATGTCGAGCCTTGGTCGACTCGTCTAGCTAGACCACAAATATCCCTTCTGACTTCTATTATCTTACCCTGATCCTCCCAACCACCTGGTAGTCTCTTGTCGGCCACCATATTGAAGATCTTCTCACTATACGTCAGACATGTATGCCACGAGTAATTTTTGGGCCATGTCCAAAATGGTATCGATATGATCATCTAAATGGCGATCCCATGAAGCAGGCACATCACCACGTTTTACCATTCGACGTATGGCCGCCAAGTACTCGAACCATGTAGCCTCCCCTTGCTGTACTTTTCCCTTCTTCTCACGTCTGATTACGTATTTATGAGGAAGCAGTTTAACAGTGTGTTTCCGCTTTACCTTCTTACCAGAATACCGTATCAACTCTCGCATTACTGAGTCCTCACTGTCCGATCCCTCATCAACATCTGACACATTACGTTTACATGCACGACCAGAACAAGGAGAATGGCACACGTTACCTTTAGCCTTGGTTATGACATTCCTGTTACTACACGATTCCGTTTGCCGAATTCCATGTCGACTTGAACTGCGCATAACCGTTTCCAATGACCGTCCAGTGACGTCATCATTCGATTCATGCGGCACGTCCGACTGATCCGTATGTAGTCCTCCATTGTGCCTAGAAGTCTCCAGACCCCGAATACGCTCTAACAATGGCTCTTGTGCAGACTTCAGTTTTACATCCAACAACTTGGGTATATTGTCCAGAGACGGGTGATCATTGGCAGTTGAAGTCGACGGTACAGGGTCCATGGAACCTAGATCCGCCATTTGCATCCGCGTATTTGACAACACACGACTCACATGCAGATCGTCCTGTATTCCGCCGTCAGAACCACATCCAGATGACTCCATAGATCTCAATAAGGCCCTTGAATATTTTCCGACTACACTTCTGACCTTAGGCATTTTCGGCATCGTAATCCACAATGAAATTTGTCTCTACTGCTTCAACCCTCCGTCAACGACAGTGGCCAGGTAGGAACTGAACTGTGCTTAGAATTCCTTACCGGAAGTTAACACGGACCATAGCTACGCATGATCCGAACGGTATCTATGGTAATCGACATATCAAGCCCGTAGTCAGGAATTTTGAATTATGCATGTTTCCGGCAACATGTACAATGGCGTCAACACACATTGGTTGTGTAAACGCCGTTTTGGATTTATGTGCATTACTCACTAAATTGGGGTTTTTTGTACATCCGCTTAAGTCAGTGCTTCAACCAACAAAACAACTTAAATGTTTAGGGTTTATTCTTGATACACAGTCCCTCACAGTGTCGATAACAGAACAGAAATTAACTAAGTTTATGACCACAGCGACCCAGCTTCTTAAGTTACTAAAACCTAAGATTAGACAGGTCGCAGTTCTTATCGGGATAATGATATCATATGCACCCGCTATTCTATATGGGAAAGCCCATATTAAATCTCTAGAAATAGATAAAAATTTAGGATTAGCACGCACTAAAGGTAATTTTGAACGAAAAATGTTTATTTCTGAAGAAGGATTACAGGATATTCAATGGTGGATGCAACATATCGCAAATTCACCCAATCCAATCCGCATGGCGGAACCAAAAACAGTGATTACCACTGATGCTTCGTTAGAAGGGTGGGGAGCCCATCGTGATGGGGTAGCAACAGGAGGTAGATGGCTACATGATGAAAAGTCAGATCACATTAATGCGCTCGAGTTGCGTGCTATTTATTTGGGTCTACGTAGCTTAGTAAAGATACCTAAATCACAAGTTAGAATACTAACTGATAACACTACTTCTATGGCATATATCCGTAACATGGGTGGAACCAAATCAAAGCCTTGCAATCGGTTATCTAAACTGATTTGGAACTGGGCACAGGCTCAACAAGTCTGGCTGACTGTAGCGCATATTCCAGGGTCACAAAATACATTTGCAGACCATAAGAGTAGAAAATTCCACGACCATTTAGAATGGTCACTGTCAACAGTGTTTAAGTTCATTTGTGCAAAATGGGGGACACCTAAAGTTGACTTGTTTGCATCACGAAATAATAATAAGTTACCCTGTTATGTTTCTTGGCATCCCGAACCGGATGCTTGGAAAGTTGATGCATTTACTATTACCTGGGAAAATAATCTTTTCTATATTTTCCCACCGTTTAGTGTTATCAGCCGAGTAGTGAGAAAAATCAGCATGGAGGGGACACGCGCCATACTGATTGTGCCCGATTGGGACACGCAACCTTGGCTGCCAGCAGTTACACAACTGGCAAAAGAACATATACGATTCCCAAGAAAACCCGGGAACCTAACGCACCACGGACCGCTAGTGGTTCACGGCGACGGGTCAGCGACACCCCTATTGGCATTCCTTTTCTAAGGAAACAGCTGCAGCAATTTGGTTTAGACAAAATTACGGAAGATAGGATAGTAGCTGATGCATGGAGGCCAGGAACTGTTAAAATGTACACAACTTATTTAAAGAAATGGGGTGTACATTGTTTGCTAATGAAAGTTAAGCCAACAAATCCAACAATTGCACAAGTAGCTCGTTTTCTTCGTTCTCTAGAGGATGAGGGACTAGGATTTGGGGCGGTTAATGCGGCAAGATGCGCATTATCAATTATATTGCCTAGAATTAACGGCGAAACAGTTGGTAAACATTATGTCCTTCGTTATTTACTTCGGTCAATTTATCAAAGGAATCCTCCAAAACCAAAGTATAGTCGCTTTTGGGATGTTTCTATAGTATTTAAGTTGTTCCAGGCTTGGCCTCACAACTCTTGGTTAGATATAAAACAATGAGGTTTTAAGGTCGCGGTCTTGTTACTATTAGTAACGGGACACAGAGGACAGACGATTATTCTTTATCCTTAACGGGATTAGAAATAGACAAGAAACAAGCTACGTTTGATTTAGCACAATTGCTCAAATCAAACACGCTGGGTGACCCTTTATCTACGGTTCACTTAGACTACTTCCCAAATGATCGTAAATTATGTGTTGTGTCAGCCATACGGGCTTATATATCCAAGACAAAGGACTTACGTGCATCACAACAACTATTAGTGAGCTTTATAAAGCCACATAACGCAATTTCAAGAAACACCCTTGCCAGATGGACAATCACGGTGTTGAAATTGGCTGGAGTGGATACGGGCAAATACTCTTCCCACTCAACCAGAGGTGCCATGGTTTCCAAGGCACGGTTGCTCGGTATTTCTGTAAAAAGAATACTAGCGCACGCAGGCTGGAAGAGGGCTAAGTCGTTTGCAAAACATTACAACAAACGACTAGAAAAGCCTACCGGCATTGCAAAGCGCCTGCTCACCAACTAACAAGAATAGGTGAGAACAAAAACTTTGAATGATACAATTACTAATACAATGACACATAAACATGTTATAATAAAAATGAATGATATTAAGGATAAAAATGAATTATGTAAAAGTCTCCCTAGCCTGAGGCTGTATATCGAGGTAAAATAGTATAGTTATACGAGTCTTACCTGGGTATAGATGATGGATAACTGTTGTTTTCCCGAGGTATAAGCCTTGGGTAGACGTGGGCTAGGGCCCGCTCACCACACCCTACCACGTCTATTCCGTTGGTGTACCATTATGGGAAAATCATAGTATCCATTGTATTGAAAGTTCATTTTTATCCTGAATAAGTAGGTTAAAATTGCTGGTACCTCACGTGCTTCCTTCTCCCTAGCCCACGTCTACCCGAGGCTTATACCTCGGGAAAACAACAGTTATCCATCATCTATACCCAGGTAAGACTCGTATAACTATACTATATATATATATATGTATATATATATATATATATATATATACATATATACATGTATGTATATATATATATATATGCAAAACTGAAATACCAGTGTCAGGGCGGCGTGGAGACAAGAAATATTCAGGTGAATAAATAAAAAGAAATTGGCTAAGTCCTACAAAACTGAAGCAGTCACAGGCTATAATATAATAAGCTAAGTCACTGGCCGCCATCTTTGCTTTCAGAAACCTACTCTTCCGGGCCAGCAAGGGTGTGCTCAATTTCATCACGGCTAAGATTGAAGAGCGCCAGGAGCGACTGAAAATGGAACCTGACAACGAGCCGCGAGACTTCATCGAGTGTTACCTGCGAGAACTGGCAGCCACCGGGGGAGAGAAGAAGCAGCAGATATCACGTGATTGGCTGGAGAGTGAGCCCACCTTATTCTCCACCCATGCGCATAAACCCCAATAAATAAACAGGGGCGTAGCTAGCTACATTGACGCACTGTAAGCACATGCAAATGATTTCTCTCAGCATCATATTTTTGTTCCATACTAAATCTTCTATAATAAAACTCTTCCCTTTTTTAAATGTGTGGCGACCAAGTCTTTTATAATAATCTTTTTTGGAGGGTTACCTTTTAAAAATTATTTCCTGTAAGTATGTGCAAATAATTGTGTGCTTTCTGGCTACGACCCTGATAAATAGGACCAAGCTTCCGATGTGGGAAGTCATAGATTCCATCGCAGGTAGCATTTTTCTTTTTAGCAGTTGTTATCATTCCTCACTCGGCGCTTGGCAATACAGTATAACCCCGCTAAACCAAACTTGAAGGGACCCTAGAAATTTGTTTGGATTAACCGATCATTGGCTTTGACTTTGAGTTAGTGTGTATTGCACATGTAATATAGAATGCATGTGGCCAATTTGATTATTGTTTTTTATGTATATACAGTATAGCCCTGTTAACCCAAACTCAGTTAAACCAAACGATCGGTTAATCGAAAGTTTTTTCGGCGGCCGGGCAAAATACTACCATTTATCAGATAAAAAAAGTCAGTGGGGTCTCAGATGACTTTAATAACCACATGAAAGTTTGGTTTAACCATACCGGAGTGGCCTGGGGTCCGACTTTGGTTTAACCAACTTTTTTATACGATAAATGGTAGTATTTTGCCGGGCCGCCGACAAAAGTTTGGATTAACCGATCGTTTGTTTTAACTGAGCTTGGTTTAACGGGGTTATACTGTACTATGATATGGTAAGGACTAGTTGGCTCAGTGTGAGAATATATATGGTAGATAAAAGATTCGTCCCCTGCCTAGAGTTGGGGTGAATGACAAACTATATCTAACTCCGAGCAAAAAAACTGCTTCAAATAGGAATTAACTGTGGACGGATTGGTTCCAGTGTGTAGTGTTTATCTATATTGGCACACAGTTGGAGAAATTGGAGAGAATGCACAAAGACAAGGTGGCAAGCAACCACATAATATTGTCGATCTGACTTTCAAAGTCTATTAAACTACATGTTTTATTATATTTTTCAAATCAAAAGTAGCGGGTAAATATGAAAATATATGCAAAGAATATATTCTGCTTCTTAAATTAAGAGTTTATATTCTCATTTCATTTACCCAGGTTTTCGACACTTTTCCTAATGGGGTGTTCTTCACCCCTACTTTGGGAATGGGTGAATCTTTTATCTAATAATGTGGCTCATTGGAATGCATCTAGCGCGGCATTATAAAACCCAGCCAATGCATTTATGATCCATACAAGCACATATCCGTACGCATGTTGATATTCCTTCATATGTTCCTAGGGCGTAAAACCTCAATATTGCTCACTGTATTGCAGATATTGCTCTCGACTTCTTCATTGCCGGATCAGAAACAACCACAACGACGCTCAAATGGGCGCTGTTGTACATGCAGCACTACCCCGAGGTGCAACGCAAGGTAGGACCAGTGTAGTTCTCCCAAAGGGAGTAGCATGCATGTTACACGCTAGTTGGCGGCAGTGTACTCTGCGCCATCTAACGGTTATATATATATAATATATATAATATTTATATATGTACTATGTGGATATAAATAACGGCAGCCCCTTAAATGTTTCCCAGTAACCATCTTCTTCCATGCTATTTGCTGCGGAGCGGGGCATTCTCTACTCCCCCCGCCTCCTATACCGTGAGCCAACTGTCACTCTGCTCACTTTCAAATATATAACCAGCACAGGAGGGCCTGCCATCCACTCATTTATATTCATGTAATATTGCTATATCATAATATATGTGATGTATAACGAATTATGCGAGTTTAAAGATATGTGTGGGTTAATTATTATTATTTATTATACTCCGTAAGACCAACACTGTACCGGTGGCTCCACCTACCCTCCTCGCCTCCACCGGATGTAGACCAGTGTCAGTCGCACTGGAGGATGAAGAGTTCAGGCACAAATGCCAATCCAAAAATCTAGTTTCAATACAAGATTTTTACTTGAAAATAATTGTATTTCTCAATAATAATACTTTTCTTATGATCACATGATTATGAGCAATGAACAAAAAAAGTAGGAATATAAAAAGAATTAACTTTTTGAAGGTTTGATTCCAATGTTTATCTCAATTTTTGGATTGGCATTTACAAGGTTTTGCGCCTGAACTCTTCAAATATATATATATTTGAAGAGATCTATATGAGAGGCCTTAATTTCCTAAAGTGCCTATCAAAACTAGGTGCAAGCTGAGCTCGATGACGTCATAGGGAAACCGGATGGTCGTGGTATGACGTCATTAAAGGACCGGAAGCGATTGCCCTACACCGAAGCGACCATCATGGAGGTGCAGCGACTGTCAGCGATTGTGGCCACAGCCCTCACGCACAAAACCACTACAGATGTCAGCATACAGGGCTACACAATACCGAAGGGCACGCAGGTGAATTAAGGGCGCATTCTTTACACACGTAATGCGTAATGCGAATGCGAATGCGACAAAAAATCGAAACGCCTTGAAACCTATGAGCTACATTCCTTACATGCGTAATGCGTAATGCATTTTTCCGATCGGTCCATGTAGCGATCGGTGCGGCATGCATTATGCATCAAGCTGGGTGTGAATAGAAACCTGAGTCTGATGTGTCCATTAGTTTAACACTAGGAGAGGCGACTGAGCATTACGGAACGGTCACGCACAAGGCTTCTGAGTGGAAACATATGGTAGTGGTGGTGGTGGGGGTTCGGGATGGGTTCGGGTTGGTAAAAATGCTATAAGAGCCACAAAAATATGAATACTTATCTATAATTTGGTTATAATAAAGGTAGGAACCCCCATGTGACGTACAAAAAGTTACATAGATACAAATGAAATATTTGGTCATATACAGAGCAGTATGGAGAATAATTGTTTATTTTTATTTTTTAAATATAGCCAGTCGTGTGCCGCATTACGCATGCCGCATTACGCATGTAAGGAATGCTGGCATTCGCATACCGCATTACGCATTATGCATTACGCGTGTAAGGAATCCTAGCTTAAGGCTTTTACATGGGTCAATTAGACTATACACGGGTGAATTAGGCTTATATGCGGGTGACTTAGGGTATTTGCGGGTGAATTAGCTTGTACATGGCTGAATTATGATTGTACACAGATGAATTAGGCTTTACATGGGTGAATTAGCCTTTACACAGGTGAATTATGCTTGGGTGGATTAGGCTTGTACACAGGTGAACTAGGCTTGTACACGGGTGAATTAGGCTTTATATAGGTGCATTATGGTTTTACATGGGTACATTATGGTCTTAGATGTGTGAATTAGACCTTTAGATGAGTGAAT
Organism: Branchipolynoe longqiensis; assembly: GCA_030323885.1. Classification (NCBI taxonomy): domain Eukaryota; kingdom Metazoa; phylum Annelida; class Polychaeta; order Phyllodocida; family Polynoidae; genus Branchipolynoe; species Branchipolynoe longqiensis. The sequence goes on along the minus strand of CM059199.1, from coordinate 48,243,255 downwards.
TAGGCTTGTACATGGGTGAATTAGGCACAACACCCCTAAGGACATCAGCATAACACACGGACGTCAGTATTAACACTACCAAAAGACACATGGGTGAATTAGGCTTGTACATGAGTAAATTAGGCTTGTACAAAGGTCAAGTAGGCTTTTATATAGGTGAATTAGGCTTGTACAAGGGTGAAATAGGCTTTTATATGGGTGAAGTAGGCTTGTACCTGGGTGAATTAGGCTATCGATGGGTGAATTAGGCTTTTATATGGGTGAATTGGGTGTGTACATTGGTGAATTAGACTTGTCCACCCGTGAATTAGACTTGTACACCGGTGAAGTAGGCTTTTATTCGGGTGAAGTAGGGCTGTACACGGGTAAATTAGGCTTTTACATGGGTGAATTGCAAGGATAGTCACCTGAACTAATAAATCTTGTCTGTGGTCTGCAACAAGGCTTACAATACAATAATCGACCAGTGTGATCGGAAGCCAATGGGGGAGCTACCAGTTTAAAATATCCAAATATATGCTCAGCTAAAAGTCAGCTTGGGCAGTAGTCGAAGATGGATATAGAAGGTATTTGAACCTTCTGTTATTTATACTTGTGTAGTAGTCTGTACATGAGCTCCACTACCACACAGTGGTGGCAGACACTACGCCGCACACCTACGCAGTTACACTGAACTGCACTATGTGGCAGCACGCTAGCCTCCTGGCAGGGCCCTGACTGGGCTGCCCTCTACTGCATGTGGCTAGCACACACCCCATCCACCTAGCGAGTTAGGGGGCGGGTCACTTGACTGTTGACGCCACGGAGAGTGGATAGGTTTACCGAATAAACTAGGTGAAGCATACTGTATCTGGGTCTTTGCGTTCTTCCGCATGTGAGCGACAGTGAGTGCAAGACCGTCTAATGGCTGACATCTGGCCTATCACACTTGTATAATGAATTACGCAGTACATATATAAACTTTTAACACCGAGTTAAGGGCAACTTTTAGTTTTGAGATAGTGAGGTAGCGATGTATTTATACATGCATAATGCATTTTACCCGCAGGTGCGGTACAATGTGCATGCAGTACTACATGACCCATTCTACTGGTCCGAGCCAGAGCAGCTCAGACCCGAGAGATTCCTGGACGAGGAAGGCGCCATCAGGAAGGACGAGCGCTGGATCCCCTTCGGCATGGGTGAGTCCCGTATCTGTAAGGTGGCGCCACTAGTGCAGACCTTGTAACTACATACACTTTTTTTTGGGGGGGTCCATTAGTTGTTTAAGCAGGGGAAATTTCAGTCATAGACGACTGGTCTTCCTCATTCCACTGCTGGTCGGTAGAAAGCCCGAGCCTACACTTTTACCGACCCAAGGGGTTTTTAACCTCCCACACCACATAGACATGGTATGAGAGCAACCGGCCTTTGATGACTCTGTAAGTTATACACAGCGGTGGAAATCCAAATTGGCAGAGCTGGGGGCACGGGGAATTGAACTGCCGACCCTCAGATTAGGAGTCCGACCTAGAAAAAAGTCAGCCACTCTAACCACTCCGCCACAGAGAACGCCACAGGACGGGCAAGTGCTGATGAGTTCCACCACCAGCCAGGCCTATGACGGTAACAGCTCATTTTTCCAAAGCAAAGCCCTTATCTAGATTTGAACCCATGCACATAGATACTGGTACACTTAGAAAGCATTTCTTGTTTCACAGAAGGGAACACTAAGACAATTTAATAGAACCTGTTACTGTTTAAGCCTATGGGATCCGAGTTTTGACGAGGACCCCAACATTAATGTTGCATGTTTAATCTTTAGATATCTCTGAAGATGTTCATTTAAAATCATAGTTACTTCAAACTAAAGTATGGTGCATTATAACAACCAACCTACAATATTCATCTGAGAAAATAATAGGAAATCAAAACCATCGGCAATGACGTATAAAATTGATACTTATCGCTTCCTAGTCTTGCGCTCGGCATTAATAGCATAGCACAAGGACTGGTTAGCTCAGTGTGAGGATAATGTGACTGAGTGGGATACTGGGTCATAGTGCTGGTGGCCTGTTTTCCCAGTGGGGCAGCATTATAAATCACCATGTGTGTGCGCTGTCACAAGTCGGTACCCGTCCTGATATGACCATACATGTTGCCAGGACGTAAAACTCCAACAACCAACCAACCTGAAGTCAATCATTTTAAATCCTAGTTACTTCAAACTAAAGATGGTAGACTCACATTATAACAATCAACCTACTATATTTATCTCAGAAAATAACAGAAATTCAAAACCATCAGACTAAGTAACTTTGTTGTTGGCATCCTTCAGTCTTACAGACTATGGAGTAGAGCCTGTAGAGTTGGTTGTGGAACATCCTCTTGTATGGCTGTAGAGAGCAATCCTCCATTTGCACAATCTGTTGCAGCGCTGGCACATGAAGTCATATGCATCTTTGGATTCTGACTGTAACTGTAATGATATGCTAAAATGACACCGTTCCCCTGGTGGCAGGTCGGCGAAACTGTCTGGGGGAGCAGCTCGCGCGTCAGGAGCTGTTCATGTTCTTTTCGGCAATGCTGCACAACTTCTCGGTTCGGCTACCAGAGGGCGCCACCCTTCCCAGCATGCAACCGGCCGTTCACGGCATCATCCTCATTCCTCAGCAGTACGATGTGGTGTTTGAGCATAGGTTCTAACAGATGGCGCCACCGCCACTGCTCCCAGAGTGCATCAGGCAGTCACCACTTCAGTGGGTCAAGCAGGGAGCAACATAGACGCTTTCCACACCCACCAACCCGCCCTCTGGTGGCAACGGAAAGTTTATTGGGTAGCAGTTTCCTGTGTAGCATGCTCTCCAGAACAGGTTTAATAAAGGATTTCCATTGCCAACCTGCCCTCTGGTGGCAGTGTAAGAAGTATTGGGTAGCAGCTCACTGTGCCGAATGCTCTGTTGAAAAGGTATAATAGAGGATTGCTACCACCAACGTTCCGCCTGGTGACAGCGAAAAGAACTAATGTATTTGATAGCGGCTCGCTGCTCGTGTGGTCTGCTATCTGTCATTACGGGGACTATTTCCTAACAAATAATTGACTTTTTTCACCAGGATTTATAATGTGAAATAAAGAAATTAATACATTTCTTTGTGTGGAATGTTACTCCTCCTTACATACTAAAACTATACTGCCATAATTTATTGTTTTGGCAACTTGGATGTTTGAAATGAACAAATGGAATTAATGTAAGAGTAATTCACTAATTGGGGTTTTGCACCCTAGAAAAGTCTGAAGTCATCAGAACTGACACCCAATTATGACAGTGTACGCTCTTGGTGGTTCCATAGTGCTGCCCGGACGGGATACCATGCCGTTCCATTCGAGTATATTGTACTGATAGTGATATTCATTCAGTCAGTCTTTGCTCTAAATGAAAGATTTACCCCTGAAGACTTAAATGTTGCATTTTAACCTGCATAGTCCGATGAAAGCATACACTTTTCAAAACCAAAACACTGACCTAAATTTAGTTCTATATATCTAACTTAGATACTGATGACCTTATTAAGCATGTGTTCCCACATAGAAGGGAAGACCAAGTTAATTTAATAGAACCTGTTAGTGTTACTGTAGAAGGCTGTGGTGTTAGGGTGTTGGCATGTGTGCCAAAATTAATTTAGCATTTGTGCACTTCAAACATCTCAAAAGTTAACCATTTAAAATATAAGGTGCTTCAAACTTAAGTAAGATAGATTATGACAATCAATCTAATATATTAATCTAAGCAAAATGACAAAAACTCAAAACCAACGGACTATGCCACTTTAAGCAATATTTGCATAACACATTTTGTGCTTGCACATAAACAGAAATTTAAATGCATTTGAATAAATATACAGGATATCAAAGAGTTATATCAGAGATCTACCAAAGAGCTATATCAAACAAGACTGCAGACTGGCCAGTCTGATATAAGTTTTATCAGACTGCACAGGTCAGTGGTCACTGTAATGGATATCGCCATAGAGAATGTGTTGGTAAAATTATTTAGGCATTCGTGTATATATACATGTGTTTAGATTTAGGTATTTATATACATACGTACAATATTTAGTATACTATATATGGGGCAAGATATTATATTGAATGTTATGGTGCTGCCACATTATGACGTTTCTCGCCAACGCGGGTCGACGTGTGTCATTTTTTGGCGAAACGTCGGAAGACATCTGGAAGTGTTATGCACGCGTTAGGCACGCATTGGTATTCGTTCATCTACGGCGATGGTCAGCAGCAGGTGTCAGGGAATCGGTGAATTTTGTGCTTGCACAAAACTTTCAACGTGCGACAACGCGCGGGTGCCAACGTTATGGCGATGTAAGGGGCGCGTCGAGATACGTTAAGCGCGCTGGAAGATCGTTACACGAATGGTAAGCACACGCCGCGCACGCGTAAGTCTCATTACCACACGTTGCTCCAAACAGTTGATTTTTGTTGTTTTACGTCCTACCAACATCTAAGGTCATATCAGGATGACGCGCCAAACTTTTATCACAATGTCGGCCGCACACTACCAATACGTTGCGCTGATGCTGAAAAGTTTGATATCTCTCGATGATTAAAAGTGATTTTGCATGTTGGCGGCGCGCCGGCGAGATACGTAGTAGTGTGACAGGGCTATTAGACTGAATATATTGCATATTAACGTTCTTTACCAAACCCGTCCTGACATTACCTTAGATGTTGCCAGGACGTCAAACTCCAACAACTAACCAATATTTACCGAATGAAGACATTCTAGTATGAAAAGACGGGGTAGAGACAAATTAGGATAATGTCGGGCTGTATCTAGGACAGCATGGTGATATCACGTTATCTTTGCAAACACCAGACACACCACATACACATCACATAATGTCCATGTGTGCCCCAAAAGCAACAAAGCTACTTCAGAAAAGGTTTGATACTCACAGAGTGAAAGATCCACCTCGTTAAATTGAAACTCTTGCCGTCGTTATTGCAAGTAGTTTTCTTGTCGCGGTCTGGTAGTTTCAGAGAGTAACGGTCGGTGTTTTAGTAATGTTTGCAGAGCTGGGCGATTTGCCTGTGAGAGTTTACAGTTGCCATGCAACAGGATCTGAGCTAAGCATCTTCAAACCAGGATATATACGCAATAACCGCAAGTATGGCAAGCCATGTTTTCTGTAATTTGAGCTCTTAATTTGTTAAAGGTTCAATAATTATTGTCTATTTTGTAGCTTTGAAGGTTGAAATATGTATTTTGTAATGCTATGGCTGGTTTAGCTACATGGCGACCCAATGTAGTTCCACAATACCTAGGTACCGAGTTCTGCTGGTTTGTTGTAGTTTTACATCCTGTCAACATCTAAGGTCATATCAGGATAGGCACCGACTTGTGACAGTGCACTCATGGTGACTGTATAGTGCTGCCCCACTGAGAGGCCAGGTAGCCAGCACCATGACCTAATTTCCCACTCAGTCACATTATCCTGACACTGAGTCAACCAGTCCTTGTTCTATCCTAATAATGCCAAGTGCCTGGCTAGGAAGTGACAAGTATCCATTTTTAAGTCATTGGATTGACTCTACCAGGCTTCGAACCCCACGATCTACCCAAAACGGGAGACAGACACTCAACTCATTCGGCCATCCCGTCTGGTCAGTTCTGCTGGTTCCTCAGGAAGGACTGATGCTGTGACCCAGCACACCGGGTCACAGCACGCCCAGCACGCCGGGTCACAGCACGCCCAGCACGCTGGGTCACAGCTACAGCTTACCTAGCAGAAGGTGCCGGATGTTTATTTGTTTGTTGTTGTTTTACGTCCTAGCAACATCTAAGGTCATATCAGGACGGGAAGGTGCCGGAAGTTGGTGAATATGCACACACCAAGACTGGACATACTGGCCGAATGGGTAGAGCGATGGAAGTTTGAAACCAGGCCGAGTCAAACCAATGACTTACAAAATTGATACTTGTCACTACCTAGCCAGGCGCTCGACATTAATAGAATAGGGCAAGGACTGGTTAGCTCAGTATCAGGATAATGTGACTGAGTAATTGAATCACGGCGCTGGTGGCCTCGTTTCCCAATGGGGGCAGCTGTCACAAGTCACAGGGATGAAAGATCTCCGCTATTTCGCGGATTTCCGTGTTTTTTTCTGTAGCTATAGGTGTATACTAATACGTTTTCAAACGCCGCAGCACTATAAGTGTATACTAATGCATTGTTTTACACTGCAGCACTATCAGCATATATTACTAATACATGCTTCAAACGCCACAGCACTACCCGCATATGCTACTAATACGTGCTTCAAACGTATATATATGAAACCCGACTTCCGGGAATTTTCCGCGATTCCCTGACAGTGCTAAACCTATGGGAGAATATCAGCATTTCCGCTTTTTCTCCCCGGAGACCACTTTCATCCCTGAAGTCCGTACCCATCGTGATATGACCTTCATTATAATCTACATTAGAAATAAGTGTATGGCAAGGACCGTAGAAAGGTTCAACATCAGCAGGAGGTATGTGCTTGTGGGTGCAAAGTGGGGTTAAAGTAGACGGTTAGTAGTGACGGATAGTGCTGGGAGCGGCACCAACCCCAACGTCCGCTAGTCATTTTTGTGCTGGTGCTCACTGTATCCACTAGATGACGCCACCATCAGGGCTTGCTACTTGAGATTCCTTCTTCTGTACCTCCTTCCAAGTTCCAGTGTGCTGCGCCTTCTGTGTGTATTACTGAACCACCCATCAAGTCACGCACTGCCTACCAGTGCTAATAGACCAGATGGCCGAATGAGTAGACGATCCGTCTCCCATTTTGGTAGATCGTGGGATTCGAACCCTTGTCGAGTCATGACTTAAAAATTTATACTTGTCGCTTCCTAGCCAGACACTCGACATTATTAGGATAGGGCAGTGACTGGTTGGCTCAGGGTCAAGGATAATGTGACTGAGTGGAATACCAGGTCATGGTGGTGGCGGCCTGGTCAACCAGTGGGGCAACACTAAAGTCGCCATGAGTGCACACTGTCACAAACTGGTATCCATCATGATGTGACCTTTGTGGTGTTCTCTGTGGCAGAGTGGTTAGAGTGTCTGACTTTTTTATAGGTCGGACTCCTAATCTGAAGGTCGATGGTTCGATTCCCCATCCCCCCAACTCTGCCAATTTGGATTTCCACTGCTGTGTATAACTTACAGCATCATCAAAGGCTGGTTGCTTTCATACCATATCTATGTGGTGTGGGAGGTTAAAAATCCCTTGGGTCGGTAAAAGTCTAGGCTCAGGCTTTCTATCGACAAACTGTCTAATGGTGAAAACAAGTCTATTCACGCTTAACCATGATAGGCAGTATAAATCTTCAAGAAACCTTAGATGTTGCCAGGATGTCAATTCCAACAAATAACCAATGAGTGCTAATCTGTGTTTAAACACCAACGGTCTTACTATGCAAATACTATACAACCCTACATCACCGCCGTAAATTGCTTCACAGCACCGACTGTTGGGTTAGTTCTTGAGGTACATCATTTCTTTTGTGGGTGTATTAGTTGATTAAGCAGGGGAATTTTCAATCGTGGACAATTGGCTTTCCTCATTCCATTTTGATTATTAAATACAGGGTCGATTCATATCATTTCTTAGCCGTCCTGATATGAGCTAGCTGTTGCTAGGACGTAAAACCCCCAACAACCAACCAACCATATGATTTCTTAGCCTGTAGTTGTGTGCTGTCTAACGCAAGTATAGAAATAAAGATATATGAAGGAATAAATCCATGAACAAACAAAGATATTGTAGTGGTCTGCACTGACCTCTCAGGCAAGGAGCAACATAAACAGGGAAGCGTGGATAGGGTGATTGCATCAGGGACCCTAGGTAGTGTAATGGTTAGCACACTAGCCACGGAATGGCAAGAAGTGTGGGTTCGAAAAACCTGCTCTAGGCGCAACATTTCCAATTTACATCATCACCCCTCCCACGACATCAACAATTTAAAATTCGAATGATTTTAATTAAAATTGCGTAGTCCGATGAAGCATCGACTAACCAAAATCAAAGTACTCACTTAGATTTGATTCTAAATATCGAACTTAGATACTGGTGCACTTAATAAGCATTTGTTGCTACGTAAAAGGGCACATGGTATTATAATAGAACCTGTTATTGCATAAGCCTATGGCGTTAGAGTTTTGGTATTCTTTCCTAAATTAATTTGCATTTAAAATATCTCAAAAGTTAGCAATTTAAATTAAAAGTTACTTCAAAGTAAAGTACAGTAGATTATAATGATCAGCTACCAGAGGGCGCCACCCTTCCCAGCATGCAGCCAACCGTTCACGGCCTCATCCTCATTCCTCAGCAGCCACGATGTGGTGTTTGATCATAGGTTGATCTCAGAAAATGACAGAAACTCAAAACCATCGGACTATTCAACTTTAATTTTAAAAAGGTCAAAAAAACGGCCTGCCATGCGCGGAAAGTAGGTGATGGCGCCATTTGACCGGAGCTAGTGTGCCGTTAGTGATGTAGGCTACAGTAGACACCGACTAGGTCACAGCTACTCCAGCAGCTCGCCATGGCCCCGGGCACCGCCTGCACGTCGCTAGTCTGCACACTGCTTCTCCTCACCGGAACCACCGTGACGCCCGCCGCCCCGACCCTCGACTCCCGGCACGCCCCGGGAACCAGCCGCGACGGCGGCAACCGGCTCGCCCTAACAGCAGAACCGGAAACAGACGCGCGCGGCGAGGTCGCCTCGCGCCCCCCGCCCCAGGGTGCATCTGGAGACCCACCGGATGTCGGCACTGCGGGCGGAAGGGACGCGGACAGTGACGTCACAGCGCCGGCTCTCCCTGCAGGTGGGTTCTTGGACTGCAGCTCCAGGACGTGGTGACCAAGTCCGTAGAGCGCAGGCTTCGCGTGTGGAAGGTCGGGAGCTCGAATCCATCCCAGCCGAGTCAAAGCAATGCCTTAAAGTTGCATAGTCTGATGAAAACATCAAATTTTCAAAACCAAAACACTTATCTAGATTTGATTCTACATTTTCAACTTAGACACTGGTGCACTTATTAAGCATTGGTTGCTGCATAGAAGGACATAATACGTCAATCAATAGAAACTGTCTATGGTGTCAGAGTTTTGGCGTGGTTGCCAAAATTATTTTGGCATGTTTTGACATCAAATATCTCCAAAGTTAACCATTTAAAATCAAAGTTACTTCAAACTAAAGCAAAGTATATCATAACGATTAGTATAATATATATATATCTCAGAAAATAGCAAAAACTCAAAAGCATCAGACTATGCAACTTAAAAAAATTGATACTTGTCACTACCTAGCTTTGCACTCAGCGTTAATAGGATAGGACAAGGACTGGTTTGCACGGTATCAGGATAATGTTACTGCGGGATATTGGGTTCCGGTGCTGGGGGCCTGGTCTCCCAGTGGGTAGCACTATAAAGTTACCATGAGTGTGCACTGTCACAAGTCGCTATCCATCCTGATATGACCTTAGATGTTGCTATGACGTAAAGCAACAAGAAACAAAACAAACTGTACTGCAACTTGTCCAGATGCAAGCCCCCCTCCCCCGAGGTGCGGGAGATCTCCCTAAAATATAGCCTAGTTACCCCAATCTCCCGATTTCCCGCCTTTAATTTGTAAATCTTCGGCCAAAGAATCACTTCAGCTTGTTTTCAGATCTGACCATTTCGGAATTTCATGTATATTTCAATGTAGGCATGTGAATGTGATTGACAAAACTGACAGAGTAGAAATACCACTAGCTTTTTGTTGTGCGTATGACCCTTGCTGCTGACACAGGAATGTTTATTTTAATTGTAAACAGTTTAACTGTTGATAACAGTACTATATTATCAACTATAATGTTCGTTCTATCCTATCCACTTGACATTATTTAAGTGCGTTTATTTAAAGTGTTGAAGCTATCAAAATATAAATGGTATCTTTCGGCATCGTCAAATTTTGTCAAGAAAATAATGAAAACCGCAAACAGCTTTTATTCGATATTTTCTTTAAAACGATGTTTCAAGATGCTTAGAACTTTTTTTGCGTTTTGAGATGGTTTAAGACGGTTTGAGATGCTTTGAGTCATTTTGAGATGCTTTGAGTGGTTTTGAGGTTCTTTGAGACGTACTGAATCGTTTTGAAACATTTTGAGATGTATACAGATGTGTTTATTGTTGTTGTTGTCTAAAGTTGCTTGATAGTTATGCATTTGTTATGTCGGATCAGACATGGTAACCGAATTGGTAGAGCACAGAGATCGGGAGTTGAATTCCCGGTCAAGTCAAACCAATGACTTACAAAATTGATACTTGTCACTTCCTAGCTGGGTGCTCAGCATTAATAGGATAAGGCAAGGACTGGTTGGCTCCGTGTCAGGATAATGTGACTAAGTGGGATGTCAGGTCATGGTGCTGGAGGCCTGATTTCCCAGTGGGGCAGCACTATAAAGTCACTATGAGCACATACTGTCACAAGTCAGTACTTATCTTGATATGACCTTAGATGTTGTCAGGGCACAACATTCCAACAACCAACCAATGTCATGTCGGTCTTCACAGGTGCACCCTGGCTGGAGGCAGTGGGGGCTGCGCCGCTGCCGAGTGAGTGCAGCGTGAGGCCGTCCAGTCCGGTCGTCTCCGCTGTGGTTCAGGCACTGCTCGCTAAGCAGCAGCAACAGCTCCATCTCCTCGAGTATCACGTTACGCTCAGAGGACGTGGGTTCAGCTGGCAGGAAGATGTGCTCGACACCGAAGGCACCAGAGGCTTCAGGTATGGGCTTACTGGTCACGTGGTTGAAGGATGCTGAGTTAAACTGTCTGGTACAAAACTGCCCAAATCAGTTTCACTTCATCGTAAAGCTGAGATTCCATTGATGCCTATTTGTATGCGCATAGTGACGTAGCTGAATCAGAATGAATGTGGATGTCTGAGGGGGATGCCATCAGTGCGGAATGGTGTGTGGTCACGTGGCTTTATGTGCACATTAAAATTGAATAATAGGAAAAACAATAACAGTCGGGAATGGTCGAATGATGTGCGTCCGTCTCCTATTTTAGTAGATCATGGGATTCGCACCCACAGGTGCGAACCCTGGCTGAGTCAAACTTGCATACATATATCTGGCCAATATCATGTTGAAAGTACCCGTCCGTATCCAATAATCAAACTGAAGCAACACTGAACCTCGTCAGTACTTGGCACAAATGTCCACCTGGTCCTGGGAATACAGCCTTACAGGGTGCCGTAGACATCCTGATAGTGATACAAACTTATGAGTTATAGCCAAGGAAATCAGTAAATGTTGTGTTTCTTATATTCTAGTATGAGCAGCTGGACACGTGCGTTTACAACACACGGCAAAACACTTCTCGGACTTCCATTCAACTACCGTGAGCTGTCACTGTCAGTGCTGTCATTCGGAGTGAGGCGACTCAGCATCGACTTGACAGATACCCCGCCCGGCTGTCTGCAGCAACTCCTCCCGGAAGATCAGCTAACCAAGATGCTGGAGCTGACTCTGGCTGACTTCGGCAATGACTCGGATGTGCATCGCGGTGACACTGCGCATGCGTGTCACCAGATTGTTGATGATGTTGACGGAACTGCACAGTTTGGGTATGTATTGTTCTTTTCGTTTTTGGTGGAGGGTGAACATCTTTATTCTTCACAATACCTGACCTGCCACATTTCTTTTATGGCAATCTGTATATAGTGTATTTTTCAGCTAAAATCCTGTATCAATCTGCATGAATCTGTATCACATAATAATTCATATACATATGTCCTGCATCCCATAAAAAACATTTGAATACAATTACATAATTTGTATTACTCAAACATTATATACAACAAACTACATTACATTCATGCGCATGATGCAACATCACCACTGTGGCTGACCATCAGCTGCATGTGTCGCTGATTTCACCAGTCTCAGCAACTCGGCTCAACATTTTCATTTCCATAAATTTAAATAAAAATCTGTATAAAAATGGAGTATGGCCATATTACTAACAATAACACTAAAGTCTGTATTCGATGGGGGTAACCCGCATCATGGGGCAGGTCTGGAATACTGTGTCTCTCAGCGTCGTGGCACTGGTCATCTAGATACTCCCACAACACTGTGTAAAGTCCAATGCTCGAATCTGTGGCTGTGTAGGCAGGCTATGGTGAAATCAATACAGACAAAGAGAAAGGAAGAGTATAAAGTGCAAAGAAGAAGAGAGAGTCCCTATGGTTTATTATTTATATGGTTACATGGGTTCATTATAGAGTATCACCCCACCCCTTTCCCCCAATGGGAAACAAGTGTTCTTGGCCCTACCAATAGGGATCCAGCATTCCTGGTCCCCATGGATACCAGTGGTCTGCCCACCACCACAAACTGTATGGCCCCATGGACACCACCAACCTTGACCTTTGAGTGTGGTGATACCTATCCCAGCAGAAGGGGTAGGCCCTGAGTGAAATCACACGCATACCTGCCAGCACCACTATTGTCGATTTACATCCCACTCAGGCACCACCAACCCATACATATATATATATATACATACATGTGCCTGGCCACGTACACCGATCAGTAATAGAGCATTTGTATTCCCCGCTATGCTGAATATCGGAATATTTTACGACTGTCTCCAGGACAGGGCTGCTAAACAACCCATTAGAAAAAGTGTCGGTAGGCTAGGTTATAGAATTAACCACATGATTTTGTAATCGAATATGCTAAATATATTGTTCAAATACTTATATATCATAAACATGTTAGTTTTGGGGTGAATAGTTGATGAAAGCAGGTAAATTAATAGACCTTAGAAGTCAGATCGAGGGATTTCTGTGACCGACATCTTGGTTAGTTTTTTTTGCATTCTTGCACAATTTCTCAACTTTACGCCAATATAGATAACCACTCCTCACTGGAATCACCACATTCACAGTTAATTCATAGTGAAGCAGTTTTTGCTTTAGGCAGGGCTGGTTCAAATAATCAAGACAAGGAGACAAGTTTATTACACATCATCAGTGGGCTGTCCAGAGGCAACCAACCCAAGCCTACTTGTGTTTGTGGCTTTTAACCTGAGGAGGTGGACACAATTCATTGTGCTGCTCCCAGATGGGATGGCTAAATGAGTTGAGCGTCCGTCCCCCGCTTTGATAGATCGTGGGATTCGAACCCACAGGTTCGAAACCTGATCGAGTCAAACCAATAACTTAAAGATTGATACGTGTCGCTTCCTAGCCTGGCCTTCAGCATTAATAGTGTCGTGGGGGTGATGCAAATGGGAAATATTGCGCCTAGAGCGGGACTCGAACCCACATCTCTTTGCATTCTGGGCCATGGTGCTAACCATTACACCACCTAGGCTCCCTGATATCAACACATGACCCACGCCTACCTGTCTATGTGGTTACTTGCCTGAGAGGTCAGTGCACACTACTACACTCGTCGCCCTGGAATTGTAAGTCTTTTAATGTTTACAATTACATATATACAGGCAATGGACTTACACATACATACACAGGGTAGGTTCAACAACCATACAGCGTGTAGCTTGTATAGGATCCTGGTCACAGCAACCAGTGTCGTGGGGGTGATGCAAATGGGAAATATTGCGCCTAGAGCGGGACTCGAACCCACATCTCTTTGCATTCCGGGCCAGTGTGCTAACCATTACACCACCAAGGCTCCCTGATATCAACACACGACCCACACCTACCTGTCTATGTGGTTACTTGCCTGAGAGGTCAGTGCACACTACTACACTAGGATAGGGCAAGGACTGGTTAGCTCAGTGTCAGGATAATGTGACTGAGTGGTATATGAGGTCCTGGTGCTGGTGGCCTGGTCTCCCAGTGGTGCAGCACTATAAAGTCGCCATGAGTGTGCAATGTCACAAATCAGTACCCGTCCTGATATGAGTTTAGATGTTGCCAGGACATAAAACTCCCAACAACCAACTCCATGTGGTACTTCGCGTGCAAATCGACAGGTACAGGTGCTGCTCGCAACCGGACGCCGGGAACGTGACATGCGCGAAGCTACTTCCGGTGCGGTGGGCGACGCTGCTGACTGCCTACGTCGGCGTCCTCAAAGTGGTGGCGCTGCTGATGGCGCCCCTGGTGGTGCACTACTGGAACTACGGCGTGGCGCACTACACGGCCAGCCTGCGTCCCGCGATGGACGCGTCCCTGGTGTTAACCGCCACGGACACGAACACGGATACGGACACGGAGACGCAGACGGAGAAGCAGACGACGCTGCACCGCAGGAGGCCCAGACGGCTACCCCTTGGGAAGCTCAGTGAGTTTCCCAAGTTGAACGAGCGGGTGCAGTGTGTGGCTGCCAGCAAGGAGGTCATTGCGCATGCTCGGAAGACCACTGCGTGTTCGGGAAGGGCCGCCCCGTGCTCTCAAAGGGCCGTCGAGTGTTCCCTGAGGGCCATCGCGCTGCGAGTCGACGAAGGACGCCTGATGCGACAGGGCACCGCGCCAGTTGGACTATTCAAGTTCTTATATGAAGGCTTGGTAATGTATGGCTGGTTTACTAATGTTGGTCCGTCCTGATATGAGCTTGCATGTTGCCAGGACGTAAAACTCCAACAACCAACCAACTAATGTTGCTTGTTGGTTGTTGGAGTTTTACATCTTGGCAACATCTAAGGTCATATCAAGATGGGTACCAACTTGTGACAGTGCGCACTCATGACAACTTTATAGTGTTGCCCCACTGGCAGACCAGGCCGCCAGCACCATGACCTGATAGCCAATGACTATTAATACCTGTTGCCACCTAGTCTAGTGATCGGCATTACAAGGATAGAGCAAGGACTCGTTAGCTCAGTGTCGGGATAATGTGGGATATCAGATCATGATGGTGGCGGTCTGGTATCCCAGTGGGACAGCACTATAAAGTCACCATGAGTGCGCACTGTCACAAGTCGGTACCCGTCCTGATGTGACATTAGATGTTTCCAGGACATAAATCCCAACAAACAAACAAACAACAGTGTGATATCATGGCAATACTAGATATCCTCTCCTGCCTGATGAAATTGATATCGGACCGAGCCGGTCTGATAAACATATATAACATATTATAAGGGCAATCCGAGATCATTTGTTTGTGAGTTTTGCTGTAATATTGACCTATGTGTCCTTACCTTTAATTTAGATGAGTTGCTTACCTACAATGTCACACTTGTTGGCACGTGCAAACAATTTCTCTCGATCTTTTATGATATGCACTTTTTTTAATTTGTGCTTATTTATATTTTATTTTTACCTGTAAGTTGGTGCGAATAGTTTTGCGCTTACTATTCTTTTATTTTTGGCTACGCCCCTGATGCTAGTCCTTACCCATAATGCCTTTAACAGTACACGTTGCGCCTCGTGTCCGCCAGGTGTGCTGCAAGGTGGGTCGCTGGGAGCCTATCCGATCCTGCTACGCTGAGAGTATCTGCGGCAGCTGCTGTGGAAGGCTCCTGTGTGTAAAGCGGTGGTAAGTCACTGGTTTGAATAGGGTTCCTCAGTAGGGTTTTCCGGCCGAGATAACGCTAGGTGGCGCTCGTGTGCTATCAGTCCATACTCTTTGTGTACTATCAGTCCGTATCAGCTCACTCAGAATCATTGTTCATTATTTATGCACGCTACGCTTACCAAAATTGAGCTAAATATTTCTTTTTGTATTTCTTTTTTAATTTGTCTATTATTTGTTGTATTTGCGGTATTTGTTAGTTCTTCCTTTTGCATTTTTTTGGTATTATTTTTATTATATTATTATTAATTTCGAAAGTGGTACTGTTCAGGTGCTGCCGGTGGGGGTCCGTTCTGCGCATGCTCGGACTGCTGCTGTTGCTGGCGGTGTGCACCCTCCCCTGGTGCCTCAGAGTTGCCCTCTACTACATGTATGAACGCGCCCAGCTCCGACACCGGAAACAGGCCGTCTCCGAGATGGCACTCGGGAATTTCGGGAGCACTTCGGTCATCCACCATTTTGAGCCAGATCACCCCGCAATGGTAAGCTTTGTTGTTTTAAAGATAAGTTTGGGGTGAGCAATTATATATAATTATAAAATTATATAATTATTTACATTATAATAGCTCACCCATTACTCATTTGTCATACGGCGGTGTCTCATCATTCATACATTACTCAATATTCAAATGGTTGTCTCTCATCACTTGCGCATTACTCAATGTTCAGTCTCTTATCTCTGGCCCATGACCAGACGGGATGGCTGAATAAGTTGAGCGTCCGTCTCCCGTTTTGGTACATCGTGAGATCGAACCCACGAGTTCGATCATGATCAAGTCAAATCAATGACTTAGAATTGATCATTTTCGCTTCCTAGCCTGGTGGTAGGCATTATTAGGATAGGGCGAGGACAGGTTGGCTCAGTGTCAGGATAATGGGACTGAGTGGGATATCAGGCCATGCTGCTGGCGGCCTGGTCTCCCAGTAGGGCAGAAATATTTAGTCGCCATGAGTGCGCACTGTCACAAGTCGGTACCCATCCTGATATGACCTTAGGTGTGGCCAGGACGTAAAACTCCAACAAAACAACAAACCAACACTATTCAGACGGTAGTCTCTCGTCACTTGCTCATTACTCAATTTTCAGTCTCATCACTGGCCTATTACTCAATGTTCAGTCTCTCATCACTCACCCATTACTCAATTACAGTCTCTCATCAGTCAGCCATTACTCAGTTAGACAGTATCTCATCACTCAATGTTCAGTCTCTCATCACTCACCCATCACTCACCCATCACTCAATTACACAGTCTCTCATCACTCATCCATTACTCAATTACACAGTCTCTCATCAGTCAGCCATTACTCAATTAGACAGTATCTCATCACTCACCCATCACTCAATATTCAGTCTCTCATCACTCACCCATCACTCAATTACACAGTCTCTCATCACTCACCCATTACTCAATCACACAATCTCTCATCACACACCCATCACTCAATTCGCAGATTGCCGTGTACACACTCTGTGTGACGTCATTCCTCACCCTGGCACTTCTGAAGATGGCCTTCCCTAGCTGGATAGACTCGATCGGAACCAGTGTTGTTCGGGACGTGGCGGGCATACGCCGGACGGCGTGTGTTCGGCTGGTGCTCGGCCACCTGCTGCTGCCGCTGCGGGAGTTCGGCGTGTGCGGGCCGCTGGTCGGCCTGCTCTACTGGCCGCTGGTGCTGCCCGTCTGTCTGCTGGTTGCCGGCGTCTACTCTGTCCCCGCAGTCTACCTCCTCGGCAGGCTCCTCATCCACCAGCGGCCCGCGTTCCTCGTCACGCCCCCTGGCGGGGAATTCAGCGGAACACGGACACGGCTCACACAGGTTTTTGATATTTGATGACAATGATTTGACGATGGTTTTATTTTTTACTCTGTTGATCCCTCACACAGTCACATGGTATGAGAGCTACGATATTATAATATAGAATGTAAGTCGAATAGTGACTCAACATTTTTTAAATATTTTTTTTATTGAGGCTGAATTTATACTGTCCATAGCATATAAGCCTGGGTATTCAGGCTTGTTTTCAATGCTGTCCAGCTGTAGTGTTGGTGTTATCTTATCACACAGTAGCTGCTGATAAGGTATTTGATTGCCTGCATTTCAGTAGCAGATAGATAGTTGGTTGGTCTGGTTAGTAGTCTATGTTCATTTTTTTGGATTTTCTTGGCATATATGTGTTTTATTTTTTCTACTCTTACTACTAGACTAGACTCGATCGGAACTAGTGTTGTTCGGGACGTGGCGGGCATACGCCGGACAGCGTGTGATCTCCAAGTGGGGCAGCACTATAAAGTTGCCATGAATGTGCACTGTCACAAGTTGGTACCCGTCCTGATATGACCTTAAATGTTTCAGGACATAAAACTCCAACAAGCAACCAATACTGATTTAATGTTATTTATGTAAATGACATGTTCCTGCAAGCAACCATGCTCAAGAATTTGTTTTACAAAAATATATTTACTCTGTAGACCCCTCACAGGGTATGAGAGCAATAATATAATAATATAAAATGTAGATCAAATAGCATCTCAAAATGTCATGTTCATGCAAGCAACAATGTTCAAGAATTGTTTTACAAATATACATGGCAATATGTATCGTATCATAACTAAACAAGGGTTATTTTTATGGCTGCTTCCAACTCGTACCACTACATATTTTAAAACCTAAACTATTAGTGACCACTATTTAGGATATCTAGGTGAGGAAGTATAACAAACAGCGGTATATGTGTTCATAAGAGTTGGATGTCAGACACCTGCTTAAAGCTAAATGTAATTTCACACAGTAGAAACATCACAGTAGTTGATAATAAAGCCACTCTTGTATCAAAAGGTAATGCGTGTGCAAGAATAATGTTAGTCGCGGTGTCAAACATTGCACACGCAGGTCGTCTGCCGAGGGCTGGCTGCATGCTTCATGCTGGACGCCATCAGTCCTGCCCGACTCCCCGTCGGCCAGACGACTTCCCGGGTGCTGTCTGCACTTGTCGGCTTGGTGTGCGCTGTGTTCCTCCTGACCGCCTTTCTACTGCTGTCAGAAGCGCTTGGCTTCTTTGCTGAGGTGAGTCGCTGTCAATCTGCATCTTGCTATTCCTTATGCCCGACTGATTTTATGTTATTTGTGTAAGGTATAAGCACTTATGCCAATATTATTATTACCGGGCGCGGTGGCCGAATCGGTAAAGTATGGGCCTTCTGTACTGAAGGTTGGGAGTTCGGTTCCTGGTCGAGTTAAATCAATGACTTATAAAATTGATACTCGTTGCTTCCTAGCCTGGCGCTCGACATTAATAGGAGTTTGAAAATAGAAGATCTTTAATAAATGCTTTAGCACCCTAAGATGGGGTTCGAGTCTTTCAGGCATCTGGAGTACATACAGTGAAACCCCGTTATAACGCGCCCCGATTTAGCGCGAATTTGGATATAATGTGACGATTCATTTTTTATTTGTTTGTTGGTACATTAGTTGTTTAAGCAGGGGAAATTTCAGTTGCAGACAACTGGTCTTCCTCATTCCACTGCTCCTTGCCCTATCCTAGTAATGCCGAGCATCTGGCTAGGAAGCGACAAGTATCAATTTTCAAGTCATTGGTTTGACTCGACCAGGATTCGAACCCACGATCCCACGATCTACCGACACAGGAGACGGACGCTCTAACCTATTCGGCCATCCCATCTGGTTTTAGCTCCAGAATTCTTCAATTCAATGGTAATTTAGTAAATTGAACTCCGATTTAACACGACCCTTCTTTTTTCGTGATAACTTTTTATTGACACCAATAGTCATGTAATAACGGTGTCTCACTGTATCAACCTTAGCTTCCACTTTTTGTACCTCTTTCAGTTTGACGCAGTGGGGGATTTATCCTATTATCGGGTGATCTACCCACTTAGCCGTGCCGCGTGGTTCTGTTCTGTTGTTCATAAAGCACAAAGAAGTATGCGAAGAAATAATGCGCTTATAACAACCCATAACAGACTTACTATGGCTAGCTATGACAGAAGCATCATATCTATTATGGCAGCGCACATCTGGAATGAACATCCTAGCAAAGCCGGAAACATAAAACCTATTGAAACACACACAAAAGAAAACAACCTACTCAAGGAACCAATGGAAAGCACAGCCACTAGAGCATTTCGGTGTGTCAACATCAATCAATCAATAGTTCCTTCCTCTAGTCGAGGGTTGGATGCAATGGTTCTCCACTTGTCCCGATGGTGTGCTGTTCTGATAGACTGTGAATAATTCAAGCCTGCCCACTGTGAAATATTTGTAAACCATGATGTTCTTGGTCTCCCTCTCCCTCTGCTGCCATTCACCTTCCCTTCCAACAATGTACGGTATATTGAACTCTGACGAATGATGTGGCCAAAATAAATAAGTTTCTTTGTCTGTATAGTGGCAAACAAGCTTTTCTTATTTTTAATTTTTCTGAGAACTTCTTTGTTGGTGATCTTCTTTGTCCATGATATTTTCATCATCCTTCGATAAGTCCACATCTCAAATGCTGCTAAACGTTTGTACATTTTCTTAGAGATTGTCCATGTCTCAGCCCCATACATTAGAGTAGACCACACATAACACTGAAGAATACGCTTCCTTGTTTGTATTAATATCTTACTTGATGTTAACACTCTATACATTTTGGAGAATGTTGTTGGGGCTATTGTTATCCTTCTTTTAATTTCTTCCTCACATCTCCCATCATTTGTAATCTTTTGTCCGAGACATATGAATTCAGATACTTGTTCTATGTTTGTGCCATCTATGGTTATATTGACATTTGGTTTATCATTTGGTGTCAACATATTTTCCATTAAAAATGGTAATTGTGGATAGCTGTGAGATAAATTACTAACAAACCATACAAGACAATAAGCCACAAAGTAATGACTAAAGCTGTTCAGCATTGAAAACAAGTTATATCATGAATTTATTATGTTTTGGACAGGGTAAATAAACTATCATGGGTGAAAGGATGCTGTAACAAACCACAATGGGATGGGATCCTCTCCCACAGGCTAAGTTATCATATACAGGTTAGGAAAAAACTTGAAAATTAAAATAAAACTAATATAGGAACTACTAACACCCAAAACCGCAAAGGTTGGCCCGAGAAAGATCAGGTAAAGACTCCTGAGTGCGGGACCAGACCAATCCAGTACCACAGCTGGCCAGCGTTGAAAACAAGCACCCTCACGGGAGCTTATACGTTATGGGCAGAATAAAAAACTTGTCACCAAAAAAAAAAAATCAATAAAAAATATTTAAAAGGCTTCACACGGCATGGTCTCCTGCAGGTGGTGGCCTATTCCGTAATGGGGTCAATCATCAACAGCGCCCCCTCGTGGTACACAATCGTCACCTTCTGGGTGCTCATCTATGCCACCACCATCTTTAATGGCATCTACAGTAGGTGAGGTAGCCATTTTTGCCCCCACATTGGCATACTTTATTTTTCATTTGAATAACATGTTACAAACCAGAATATGCATTTTTTTTAGATTCAGACATTTTTTTTTCTTGAAGATTTATACACTCTATCATGGTTAAGTCTGAATAGACTTGTTTTCACCATTAGACAGGTTGTCGATAGAAAGCCCAAGCCTACACTTTTACCGACCCAAGGGTTTTTTAACCTCCCACACCACATAGACATGGTATGAGAGCAACTGGCCTTTGATGACGCTGTAAGTTATACACAGCGGTGGAAATCCAAATTGGCATAGCTGGGGGTACTTATAAATGGATTTTTCCTTCAGATACTATTGGACTACACTGTGGGAAAAGGGCAGCAATTCACGTATCAAGAAAAACTGGATTTAAATGTGTCGCAACCACTATTTATTTTGAGGAGGTTATGACGGGGGTGGACCAGTTGAGTTGAACGTCCACCTTCTGTTGTGGGATTCAAATTCCTGATTTCAAACCCTGGCCGAGTCAAACCAATGACTTAAAAATGTATAATTGTCGCTACCTGGCCTGGCATTCATCATTACTGGGATGGGGCAAAGGAGCAGTGGAATGAGGAAGACCAATTGCTTGCGATTGAAATTTCCTCTGTTTAATTAACCAATTACAGAAAGAATTGGAACAAAAAGAGGTATTTTTACCAAAAATAATATTTCCCCAAAGGGGAAGATCCATCCTATAATAATTAAACGAACAAAAGATGAATTGGGATATTGTTGGCTTTTCTTTGTGATAGTTTACCTATTTAAAATAGTTTTAATATGGTAGTTTATAACTCACAAACTGAGTTAATATGAGAAAAAATCTGAGAGTAGTGCTATGTGGGATTTCGTTTTTGCAGTGATTTGTTTATTTTAAACAATATTAATGCTCAGTGAAAATAATAGCTTTTAACTCACATTATAAATATAGAAAACTAACTTCATACATAAAAAGAAAAGTCTTAGAGTATTGTTGTGTTGTGTTTTTGTACTTTTTTTTAGTTTAAATAACAAGGACTAGAGTACCATGTTGACTTTCAACTCTCATTACAGATATAGAAAGTTCAGTGAGAATGTGTTCCAAGAGATTGAGAGGAAAACCAGCCGTGACGTCACCAGCATCACGGGCTGGCCACAGACCAACACTGCAGTCAAGTTCTTCACCTCGACAGAGCTCGACATGGTGCGACAACTTTCACAGGATGCACAAGGTACGCGATACAATCCCAGCCTTGTCGAAAACTCACCGAGGGCAGGTTTCCAAACCCATCTTGAATGATAAGGACTGATGGTCTATTATGGATTGATAATACAGCCTAGACGCAGTGGCCGAATCAGTAGAGCCCAGGCTTCCCATGTGGAATGTCGAGAGTTCGAATTCCAACTGAGTCAAACCAATAACTTAGAAAATTGATGCTTGTCGCTACCTAGCCTGGCATTACTAGGATGGGGCAAGGACTGGTTAGCTCAATATGAGGATAATGTGACTGGGAAATTGGGTCATGGTGCCAGCAGGCTGGTCTTCCAGTGGGGCAGCACTAAAAAAGTCACCATGAGTGTACACTGTCGCAAGTTGGTACGTGTCTTGATATGATCTTAGATGTTGCCAGAATGTATAACCACAACTAACAAGCATTGTGGTTTGATCGAACGAAGAGCATGCCTACCCTAAATTTCCTATTTGGGTCCTCCAGTTCGAAAAAGAAATTGTACTTTCAACAACAAAAATATGTACTTAAAAAAAGGTTGTGTACTTTCCTAATTTTCTTCGGCATACAGAATTTTACTTTTGCATCTTGGCGTACTCTGGCTTGTGCACAATATACAAAATCATATGGGTAGCCAGGTCTTGCCTACCAGCAATTTACTATTGTGGGTACTCTAGTGAAAAAGAAACTGTGTACTTAAAAATAAATATGTACTTTCCAAATTCTATTCAGCATACGCATTTTTTTATTTTGCGCATTGGCGTACTCTAGCTAAAAATACGCAAGAATCCTCTGGGTACACAGGTCTGCACTAGTGTCATTCGACGCAACAGAAACCACCTTACTAGCAAAGTCATGTATAATGGAATTTGAGCTATTTAATCTTCCCTAATAACCATCGTTTCTGTGCGATAGTTGTCATATTTTCTTTTATTTCTTTCCGCAGTAGGTTCTAGTCGGAAATGTGGTTCAACGACTCTGAAAGGATTGAGTGCCATCCCCAGGGATTCACCGCTGACTAAAGGTATCGTGAGTGAATGCCTTCACCTTGCTAGTCTAACCTTATTCAACACCCCAGGGGGGGGGGGGAGCATCCATATATGCAGGTACACAGCTGCATACCACCTGAGATGATCAACTTTAACCAAATTAAAATACATGATGTTTTATATCATTTTATTACATCACATTTTATTCCAATAACGCTTTATTCCATCGGCATACCACCTGACAATCCCAAGCTAGACCCTTGCATGTATGTTAATTGGGTAATTGGCCAGCCATCTGATAAGGTGGTCATGTGACCAGTACCTGAGGTAAGGATTGATTAATAACTGATAAAGGCAGGTGCAGTACAGAGGCCCAAGTTTTCAACTGTATATTACAATAAGTGTCCACCTGTATATTACAATAAGTGTCCACCTGTATATTACAATAAGTGTCCACCTGTATATTACAATAAGTGTTCACCTGTATATTACAATAAGTGTCCACCTGTATATTACAATAAGTGTCCACCTGTATATTACAATAAGTGTCCACCTGTATATTACAATAAGTGTCCACCTGTATATTACAATAAGTGTCCACCTGTATATTACAATAAGTGTCCACCTGTATATTACAATAAGTGTTCACCTGTATATTACAATAAGTGTCCACCTGTATATTACAATAAGTGTTCACCTGTATATTACAATAAGTGTCCACCTGTATATTACAATAAGTGTCCACCTGTATATTACAATAAGTGTCCACCTGTATATTACAGCACCCTTTCTTTTTTTCTTTCTTTTTTCTGTCTTTTTCCTCTTTTTTCCCCTTTTCTTTCTTTCTCTTTCTCTTTCTTTCTCTTTTCTTTCTTTCTCTCTTCTCTTTCTCTTTTCTCTTTCCTTGTTCTCTTTCTTTTTTCTCTTTCCTTTTTCTCTTCCTTTTCTCTTTTTTTCTCTTTCTCTTTCTTTTTTCTCTTTCTTTTTTCTCTTTCTTTTTGATTATCTATTTGCTCTGGATTACTTACTATGTTTTGGGGTAAACCTTTTCAATCTTCCTTCTTCCTTTTCATTCACCTTTCTTCAGTATCAAGGTCATGACTTCTGGTCATGTCTAGCTTCAGTTATTTACCCTAATTAAACAAATAATAGAGCAACATCCTCAAGTAGCTTACACTGTCAGTACTTTTAGCTAACTAAGAGGCTGTGGTGTCCAGGCAGAGTCGAGACTTCAGTGAATGTATTTATTTCGAGGTTGTGTTTTTAGGTTTTCAATGAAGTTTTGTGTCAGTAGTGTTTGGGCATAATTAAAGAATCACAATCCGAAAGTTTGGAGAATCTGCCATTTTTTAAATTTCTTTTTTAGATAAATAATTTTTTTTGATTATTATCATTTACTTAACTTTAGTCTGAAGTTACTTTTATTTTAAAAGATTAACCTCGGGGCTAAAAAAGAAAAGAAATCTTGAAGTGAAAAGATGCAAAATTAATCTTGATGTGCACATCGGAATGTTGGATACCATAGACCTAAACAGTGATGGGCTTATTAATTTCACTTAGTATTCCCCCCTAAAGTTAAATGCGGCAGCAAAAAGTTAATAAGTGCACCGATGTCTAAGTTACATATGAAGGATCAAACTTAAGTAAGTATGTTGGTTTCCTAAATTTAATGTTTTCATCGGAATACGCAGCTTTAACTTAGTTTAAGCTGTAGTTCACATTTAGTGCATATGGGCCTATCTGTATTTTTCAGTAGGGCCAAGAAACCAGTGTGTTGGCATTGACAGAAAATGTGATTTTGAGGAACTAAAACACTTGAGCCGACATAATCTGGAGCAGTGAAGTGAAGAAGAACCCCCGCAAAAAATGTCCTCCATTTTGCCGTTCCAGATGGAAAGCTGCACTGGCGAGTGCACAGTTTGGTGATGTTCGTAGATGAGCAAGGTGTCTCTCGGATACCAGCGACGCTCTTCCACCAGATGACCTACATCCGGGCCGCTGGCTGCCCAGGTCCAGCAGTGCACAGCTACCTACGGGGATTCAGGTGAGGGGGTCATCCAAAGTTTTCAACTTTTTCACGGTAAAGAAAAGCATATGACTGGGGAGAGAGGAGCTTTCAGCTAATCAGTTCTTGCCCTATACTAATAATGCAGAGTGCCAAGTAATACATGACCATGTTGTGATTGTGTTTCGCTGTGCAGTGACTTGTCATACATGACCATGTTGTGATTGTGTTTTGCTATGCAGTGACTTGTCATACATGACCATGTTGTGATTGTGTTTTGCTGTGCAGTGACTTGTCATACATGACCATGTTGTGATTGTGTTTTGCTGTGCAGTGACTTGTCATACATGACCATGTTGTGATTGTGTTTTGCTATGCAGTGACTTGGCATACATGCCCATTTTGTGATTGTGTTTTGCTCTGCAGTGACTTGGCATACATGGCCAAGTTGTGATTGTGTGTTGCTATGCAGTGAGTTGACATACATGACCATGTTGTGATAGTGTTCAATCTGCAGTGACTTGGCATATATGACCATGTTGTGATTGTGTTCAATCTGCAGTGACCTGCCATACATGACCATGTTGTGATTGTGTTTCGCTATGCAGTGACTTGGCATACATGACCATTGGCATACATGACCATGTTGTGATTATGTTTTGCTATACAGTGACTTGGCATACATGACCATGTTGTGATTATGTTTCACTATGCAGTCACCTGGCATACATGACCATGTTGTGATTATGTTTCGCTATGCAGTGACCTGGCATACATGACCATGTTGTGATTATGTTTCCCTATGCAATGATGTGGCATACATGACCATGTTGTTATCGTGTTTCACTATGCCGTGACTTGGCATACATGACCATTGTCATACATGACCATGTTGTGATTGTGTTTCACTCTGCAGGAATCTGATGTGCATGACCATGTTGCTCATGTTCATTGTCCTCTCCGTAATGACCTTCATCAGAGAACTCTCAACCAGGGGACAACTCCTGCTCTCACTCAGCGGGGGCCTCGTTCCAATTATTCTCAGGTTGGTTCTCACATAAGGCACTTCGCGTTAATTTACCTCACACATGAGGACTATCCGAAAACGCGACTCGCGTTCCAACCAACAAATGGTGAAAAATGTCTGAGCCAATACTGATTGCAATGCGTTTCTACAGAGTATCAATCCCCACTGGGAGCGTGTGCTACTTAAAAACAATAGTGATATAGTTGGTTTTATTCTAGTGGGTCATCATCATCATCATGCTGTCGGTCGCGATGCGACAAAGACTGCTTTCATTACTTGACTGCTGCTCTCCATTTAGCTCTCTGCTGTCAGAGTGATGTCCATGAGTCGGTCTGAATGTCTCTCAGCTTCAGGTTTCTCTTGATGGTATCCTTGAACTGGAGACAAGCCCTCTCTTTCTGTGCATTTCATGAAAGCTGCCTGCAAAAGTGTTGAAGTGCTGCTGGCTTTTGCAAGTTACCAGCGGCACTCTCTCGGGGAGCAAATAGAGGTTTCACACCGGCAAGAACATGTCAAGACAGGCGCAAAACTATTTGTCCCTGCAGTGGCTGGTCGGGAGATGTTGGGAGTTCCATACATCAACCGCCCTTAATGCTGCCACAGTGACATGGTTTTCTGTTTAGGGTTTGCTCCCTTAGCCTTCGGTTCTGTCAAGAACCTGTACCACAAGGCAGTGGTTTACAACTCTGCAGAGCAGGGGCGTTAAACTCCCTGAGGTATTGCAATACCTGCAATACCTGCATACCAGGTAGTGGGTAGCACTACTATAATAGCAAAAAGAAGTTGCCACTGAAGTCGAAATGATTAAAGTTGCATAGTCCGATGGTTTTGAGGTCCTGACATTTTCTGAGATAAATACATTAGGTTGATCGTTATTATGTACCTTACTGTAGCTTGAAGTAACTTTTATTTTAAGTGGCTAAATTTTGAGATATTTGAAGTGAAACCATGCAAAATTAATTTTGGCAAGCTTGTCAAAACTCTGAACCTATAGGCTTCTGCAGTAACAGGTTCTATTCAATTGCCTCGGTATTCCTTTCTGTGTGGTGACAAATGTTTAATAAGTGCACCAGTATTCTAAGTTAGATATGTAGAATCAAATTTAGATAATTGTTCTGGTTTTGAAAATTTGATATTTTCGTCGGATTATGCAGCTTTAATTTGCCAAGAATATGTGCTATTTCAAGATATGTTCACGTGACTTTCCATGTATTCCGTACATGAATATTCAATGTGTCTTGGTGAAAGATTATCCTTATAAGTTATAATAGAGTATCTCAGCTGGAACCATGCGGGTTGGGATAGGTCTGCCGAGCACTGTTAGGCTCCTGAGTGCCTCATGGTTATTATTGTTATATGACATCACACAAGGAAGGAAAGGCCGAACTTATGTGTAACATAATACGAAAGAGATTATATATATATATATATTATTTATCGGCGGGCATGGTCAGTCCGCTCAGTGCTCAGGTGTGAGCAGCCTGGACTACCAGGTTTGCGCCTAAGAAAGCAAACGCCCTGGCTCGAGCCTCTCAGACTATCATCTGCCATTTGCTTTCAAATTTTGCCCAATCTGAATAAAAATATGGTAGGCTATTATTGAACGGCCAGCCAGAGTCAGTGTTCTCAACCCATCATACTTGTGTTGTGTTTCTGTATGCCTAAATCCAAATAAAATAGGTTATAACGCACATTCAAAAACCTTCGAATTTACATTAAGTTGTAGTAGCACGTGAATTACTTTCTAAGTCTGTAATATAAAGAGGGCTGAATAAGATTAATCATTGGGACCTAAAGAACTCTGAGAGAATAGGTCATTTCAAGCTATACAAATTGTCGATGTTGCTCACAACATGGGTAATTGAACAAGCTGGAGTCGGATTCTTGTTCAAATGCCCGGTGGCGCCGCCTATACTCAAACTTTAACATTAAATATGTACATCGACGCCTAGCGGGTCTTTTGGAACTACGCCGAGTAACCACACAGAGACGGCGGACGTGCATATGTAAATTAAATATGACGTCGATAGAAGAAATCTGTTACAAAGTTATGGGAATTTGGCACGCTCTTGACTTTTCTGCCCGGCTAGCTGCTATATAAAGCGAGCAAAACCCAAACTCGGCCACTACAACTTGGCGGCGGATGGCGACGGACATTCTACTCTGCCATCCCGCCCACCCCACAATAAAAGACTAGAACTATAGGGCTTAAGCATCTCGGGGCCTTCTCTCATTATACTCACGCATGTACGATTACCATTCTAGTGCATTAAAAGGTCCAAATATATACCATTCATCCGAGTGTGCGTGGTTCAATTATGACTATTCATGGTTTATCATAATAAATGTGAATAAGATCGTTGATTTTGTCATTGATTTTTGAAGCTCCATTTCTGATGAAACGATGTTCATTATTTGGGGTGCCTATCAGAATTACTTTTGCATGTTTTCACTTCAAATATCTCCATAGGTAGCCATTTTGTAAATCAAATTTACTTCAAGCTAAAGCTATGTAGATAATAGGAATGAACCTAATATTATTTATCTAAAAATATATATTGTACAAACTCGAAACCGTCGGACCATGTAGCTTTAAAACAATGCCAACGGATACTACTTTGATAGTTATTATACTTGCTTTTTATTGTTGATTTACCATTCAATAAATATACATTTTATTATTCCTTTATACTATAATTTATAGGTTCATTATGACGTCACCAGAGGGGACCCTGGATGTGACGTCAGCACAGTTTCAGGCCCAAGTCAACCACGTGATCCTCAAATTCAGGTACTTCCATCTGTTTAAAGTTACACCGTCCGATAAAAGCATCAAATTTTCGAAAGCAAGACCTATCTAGATTTTGACCTACATATCCAACCTAGATACTGGTGCAGTTATTGAGTATTTGCTGCTGCATAGAAGGAAATACTAATTCAATTTAATAGAACCTGTTAA
>CM059199.1:48151400-48213522 GCA_030323885.1 Branchipolynoe longqiensis | reverse complement strand
AGATGAAGGCTGATTATGCGAAGCGATGCAGCAAGGGTGTCAAGACCTTCAAATTTGCCCCGGGGGATCTAGTCATGAGGAGAAACATGCGGAATGTCGGTCGGAAAGGCGGAAAGATGGATGCAAAGTGGACAGGCCCATATGTGTGTATAGGATTATGCATATATAATATTAATTATTTACATGTCTCTCATTGCCATTATTTTCCTTATGCATCTATAATATTAATTGTGGCGTGCTGAGCATTGACAGCTGCCAGCCGGTGGAATTGCAAGAAATAAAGAAGGGAAATGCGACACTGCAGAGGAAGGTGCCGTACTGCCAATTGAAGCCATACCAAAGCAGTCATCTCTACTCAGTCCCTTCCTCTGCAGCCACAGACGTTGAGGTGGCTGGGGTCAGCATATCCGACTTTGCAGCCACAGATGTTGTGGTCCGCAACGTGTTGGGTGACGTCTGCTTTTGCCACAGGACTTTTGACGTGGCGAAGGAGATCATAAGCGAGTCGATGTGCGTGAGTATATTAGTAAGAAAAGCTCTTATTTTGAATATTCATGTGTTTTACATTTTATGAACGATTCTATGAACGAGAGTTGAGGTACCATGGATTTATTCCGGTGTTGCGTTAAAATTCTCGGCAGGTTTAAATCCAACGCTTTCGCCCTGTGCAGGGGTAAAAATCTATTTTTAAGCATGCATAGGGCAAAAGCTTAGGATTTAAACCCACCAAGAATTTAAACCGCCGCGACTGTCAGTGTCAGGAGTGTGGAAGTGTACCTGTGGGAGTGTCCCTCTCAACAAATACCATCTCTGCAGCTATTAAACTGTTATGAATATATGAACTATTTATCATTTATTCAGTCTTGATTGCCGCTGGTGATACGGTGTTATTAGAAGACATTTAAAGTAGAATCTTGTTATATCTATGTATTTTAACCGTTGCAGGCACACACGTTGAGATGGACGTAGAGATGGAGGTTGAGGTGGTTGAGGTGGTTTGTGCTCCGGAGCGTTACACTGGAAACGGACGGGTGCAACCACCCACACTCCTGACAGCACCAGTCGCTGCCGCCCGGGATATGGTGGATAATGATAAGTGGCTGGATGATGGCATTATCGACCATGTCCAGGGGTTGTTGTGGTTGCAGTTCCCACGTATGTCGGGGCTGTATGCGACAGCCAGTATGGCACAGCTAGGCTGTCTGAACAACAACAATGAGGCCATGGTACAGATTCTGCATCATGGTGGCAATCATTGGCTCACAATCAACAATATCGGGTGCGACAAGGCCACCATGAAAATTTATGATTCTCTGTCCTCCTCAGTAACCACCCTACTGTCTTTCCAGGTGGCCTCATTCTTAATGTCGAAGGCATCGGAAATAAAGATTGAGTGGCCAGCTGTGCAGAGACAGTCGGGTGTTTCTGATTGTGGTTTGTATGCAATTGCAAATGCTGTGGATGTGCCAGGGACATGATCCCACACAAATTAAATTAGACCAGGACAAAATGCGTGAGCATTTGTTTACATGTTTTGTAAATGGCTCCATGTCGTCATTTCCAGGTGGAAGCAAACGGTCACCTAAGATATCAGTTAGATGTGACATAGTCTCAATCTACTGTTATTGTAGACGCCCCTACAATTGCCGGACCCAAGAAATGGTGCAATGCAATAATTGCAAAGAATGGTTCCACGAGAAGTGTGCCAGTGTCTGTGTTGAAAGTGTTAGTGGTAAAGATAGTGTGTTCATATGTAAACTCTGTTAACATGCACTGACACCATGTCTTTATGACTGAAACTTTGAACATAGACACCTTGCACTGAGTCATTTGGGGGATCTGGTAGGGCTGACGCTTAGAACTCTTTGGTGAACATTTGCTTCCACTTGCGTATAGTTTTAAAATGTCAATTTTTTTAAAGGCGAAATCTAAAACCTAAAGGCAAAGAAATATAGCCATAGCAAGCCTCTACAGACCACCGTCCGGGGATATTGAAACATTCCTTGAAACTCTAGGCAAAAGCATAAATACAGTGAGAAAACTAACAAATGCAGAAATCTTTGTGCTAGGGGACTTCAACATAAACTACAGTAGCAACGACAAAAATAAACTAATGCTACAAACACTATCAAATCGGCCAGGGGATGCTGTCAGTATTAAGGTGCTGGCCTACATGGCAGGGAGTCAGTGTAAGATGAAGGCTGATTATGCGACACCGTTGCAGCAAGGGTGATATGACCTTAAATTTGCCAGGGGCATATAGTGCTGGTAAAAGGGTAAGTTCCCACCCCCACTTCAGTATACATGCATAAACATGCGGAATGTCGGTCGGAAAGGCGGAAAGATGGATGCAAAGTGGACAGGCCCATATAGGTGTGTATAGGATTATGCATATATAATATTAATTATTTACATGTCTCTCATTGCCATTATTTTCCTTATGCATCTATAATATTAATTGCGGGGTGCTGAGCATTGACAGCTGCCAGCCGGTGGAATTGCAAGAAATAAAGAAGGGAAATGCGACACTGCAGAGGAAGGTGCCGTACTGCCAATTGAAGCCATACCAAAGCAGTCATCTCTACTCGGTCCCTTCCTCTGCAGCCACAGACGTTGAGGTGGCTGGGGTCAGCATATCCGACTTTGCAGCCACAGATGTTGCGGTCCGCAACGTGTTGGGTGACGTCTGCCTTTGCCACAGACGTTGAACGTGGCGAGGAGATCATAAGCGAGTCGCCTGTCGAGTGAGTATATAGTAATGAAAAGCTCTTATTTTGATATGTCATGTGGGTTTTACATTTTATGAACGATTCTATGGACGGAGAGTTGAGGTACCATGGATTTATTCCGGTGTTGCGTTAAAATTCTTGGCGGGTTTAAATCCAACGCTTTCGCCCTGTGCAGGGGTAAAAATTATTTTTAAGCATGCATAGGGCAAAAGCGTAGGATTTAAACCCGCCAAGAATTTAAACCGCCGCGACTGTCAGTGTCAGATCAGTGTCAGAGTGTGGAAGTGTGGCAGTGGGAGTGTCCCTCCAACATATACATCTCGGCAGCTATCTAATGTTAGGAATATATGAACTATTGATCATTTATCAGTCTTGTTTGCCGTGGTGAACGGTGTTATTAGAAGACATTTAAAGTAGAATCTTGTTATATCTATGTATTTTAACCATTGCAGGCACAGAAGTAGAGATGGACGTAGAGATGGACGTTGAGGTGGTTGAGGTGGTTTGTGCTCCGGAGCGTTACACTGGAAACGGACGGGTGCAACCACCCACACTCCTGACAGCACCAGTCGCTGCCGCCCGGGATATGGTCGATAATGATAAGTGGCTGGATGATGGCATTATCGACCATGTCCAGGGGTTGTTGCGGTTGCAGTTCCCACGTATGTCGGGGCTGTATGCGACAGCCAGCATGGCACAGCTAGGCTGTCCGAACAACAACAACAATGAGGCCATGGTACAGATTCTGCATCATGGTGACAATCATTGGCTAACAATCACCAATATCGGGTGCGCCAAGGCCACCATGAAAATTTATGATTCTCTGTCCTCCTCAGTAAACACCCTACTGTCTTTCCAGGTGGCCTCATTCTTAATGTCGAAGGCAGCGGAAATTAAGATTGAGTGGCCAGCTGTGCAGAGACAGTCGGGTGTTTCTGATTGTGGTTTATATGCAATTGCAAATGCTGTGGCTCTCTGCCAGGGACAGGATCCTACACAAATTAAATTAGACCAGGGCAAAATGCGTGAGCATTTGGTTACATGTTTTGTAAATGGGTCCATGTCGTCATTTCCAGGTGGAAGCAAACGGTCACCTAAGATATCCGTTAGATCTGACATAGTGTCAATCTACTGTTATTGTCGACGCCCCTACGATTGCCGGACCCAAGAAATGGTGCAATGCAACAATTGCAATGAATGGTACCACGAGAAGTGTGCCAGTGTCTCTGTGGAAAGTTTTAGTGGTAAAGATAGTGTGTTCGTATGTAAACTCTGTTAACATACACTGACACCATGTCTTTATGACTGAAACTTTGAACATAGACACATTGCACTGAGCCATTTGGGGGCTCTGGTGATTGTAGGGCTGACGCTTAGGACTCTTTGGTGAACATTTGCTTCCACTTGCGTATAGTTTTAAAATGTCTATTTTTTTAAACTGCGAAATCTAAACCCTAAAGGTCAGTAACATAGACATAGCAAGCCTCTACAGACCACCATCCGGGGATATTGAAACATTCCTTCAAACTCTAGAGAAAAGCATAAATACAGTGAGAAAACTAACAAATGCAGAAATCTTTGTGCTAGGGGACTTCAAATAACTACAGTTAGCAACGACAAAAAATAAACTATTGCTACAAACCACTATCAAAATCGGCCTTGGATGCTGTCAGTATTTAGTGCTGCCAACATGGAGGTAGCTAAGTGTAAGTTGAGGCTGATTATGCGAAGCGATGCAGAAAGGGTGTCAAGACCTTCAAATTTGCCCTGGGGGATCTAGTCATGAGGAGAAGCATGCGGGACATGTCGGTCGGAAGGCGGATTGATGGGATGTTACCAAAGGGAGGCCCTTTATGTGTTATAGGATTATGCATATAAATATTAATTATTTTACATGTCCTTCATGCCACTTTATTTCCTTATGCATCTATAATATTAATTGTGGCGTGCTGAGCATTGACAGCTGCCAGCCGGTGGAATTGCAAGAAATAAAGAAGGGAAATGCGACACTGCAGAGGAAGGTGCCGTACTGCCAATTGAAGCCATACCAAAGCAGTCATCTCTACTCAGTCCCTTCCTCTGCAGCCACAGACGTTGAGGTGGCTGGGGTCAGCATATCCGACTTTGCAGCCACAGATGTTGTGGTCCGCAACGTGTTGGGTGACGTCTGCTTTGCCACAGACTTTGACGTGGCCGAGGAGATCATAAGCGAGTCGATGTCGAGTGAGTATATTAGTAATGAAAAGCTCTTATTTTGAATATGTCATGTGGTTTTACATTTTATGAACGATTCTATGAACGAGAGTTGAGGTACCAGGATTTTTCCGGTGTTGCTGGGTGTATAAAATTCTCGGCAGGTTTAAATCTTCGCTTTCGCCCTGTTGCAGGGTAAAAATCTATTTTTAAGCATGCATAGGGCAAAAGCGTAGGATTTAAACCCGCCAAGAATTTAAACCGCCGCGACTGTCAGTGTCAGGAGTGTGGGAGTGTACCTGTGGGAGTGTCCCTCTCAACAAATACCATCTCTGCAGCTATTAAACTGTTATGAATATATGAACTATTTATCATTTATTCAGTCTTGCGTGCCGCTGGTGATTACGGTGGACAATACAGACATTTACAAGTAGAATCTTGTTATATCTATGTTTTTACCGTTGCGGCACACACGTTGAGATGGACGTAGAGATGGAGGTTGAGGTGGTTGAGGTGGTTTGTGCTCCGGAGCGTTACACTGGAAACGGACGGGTGCAACCACCCACACTCCTGGCAGCACCAGTCGCTGCCGCCCGGGATATGGTGGATAATGATAAGTGGCTGGATGATGGCATTATCGACCATGTCCAGGGGTTGTTGCGGTTGCAGTTCCCACGTATGTCGGGGCTGTATGCGACAGCCAGCATGGCACAGCTAGGCTGTCCGAACAACAACAACAATGAGGCCATGGTACAGATTCTGCATCATGGTGGCAATCATTGGCTAACAATCACCAATATCGGGTGCGCCAAGGCCACCATGAAAATTTATGATTCTCTGTCCTCCTCAGTAAACACCCTCCTGTCTTTCCAGGTGGCCTCATTCTTAGTGTCGAAGGCAGCGGAAATTAAGATTGAGTGACCAGCTGTGCAGAGACAGTCGGGTGTTTCTGATTGTGTCCCATTGATATTGCAATGTGTGGATTGCCTTCCTTAAATCTGTCTAATCCAGTGATAGCTTCCCAGGACAAAATCGTGAGCATTTGGTTACATGTTTTGTAAATGGCTCCATGTCGTCGTTTCCAGGTGGAAGCAAACGGTCACCTAAGATATCAGTTAGATGTGACATAGTCTCAATCTACTGTTATTGTAGACGCCCCTACAATTTCCGGACCCAAGAAATGGTGCATGCAAATAATTGCAAAGAATGGTTCCACGAGAGTGTGCCGTGTCTGTGTGAAGTTTTAGTGGTAAGGATAGTGTGCTTCTTATGTAAAACTCTGGTTAAAACATGCACTGACACCTGTCTTATGACTGAAACTTTGAACATAGGACAATTGCACTGAGTCATTTGGTGGCTTGGTAGGGCTGACGCTTAGAACTCTTTGGTGAACATTTGCTTCCACTTGCGTATAGTTTTAAAATGTCAATTTTTTTAAATGCGAAATCTAAAACCTAAAGGCAAAGAAATATAGCCATAGCAAGCCTCTACAGACCACCGTCCGGGGATATTGAAACATTCCTTGAAACTCTAGACAAAAGCATAAATACAGTGAGAAAACTAACAAATGCAGAAATCTTTGTGCTAGGGGACTTCAACATAAACTACAGTAGCAACGACAAAAATAAACTAATGCTACAAACCACTATCAAAATCGGCCATGGATGCTGTCAGTATTAAGGTGCTGGCCAACATGGAGGTAGCTCAGAGTAAGATGAAGGCTGATTATGCGAAGCGATGCAGCAAGGGTGTCAAGACCTTCAAATTTGCCCCGGGGGATCTAGTCATGAGGAGAAACATGCGGAATGTCGGTCGGAAAGGCGGAAAGATGGATGCAAAGTGGACAGGCCCATATAGGTGTGTATAGGATTATGCATATATAATATTAATTATTTACATGTCCCTCATTGCCATTATTTTCCTTATGCATCAATAATATTAATTGCGGGGTGCTGAGCATTGACAGCTGCCAGCCGGTGGAATTGCAAGAAATAAAGAAGGGAAATGCGACACTGCAGAGGAAGGTGCCGTACTGCCAATTGAAGCCATACCAAAGCAGTCATCTCTACTCGGTCCCTTCCTCTGCAGCCACAAACGTTGAGGTGGCTGGGGTCAGCATATCCGACTTTGCAGCCACAGATGTTGCGGTCCGCAACGTGTTGGGTGACGTCTGCTTTGCCACAGACGTTGACGTGGCCGAGGAGATCATAAGCGAGTCGATGTCGAGTGAGTATATTAGTAATGAAAAGCTCTTATTTTGAATATGTCATGTGGTTTTACATTTTATGAACGATTCTATGAACGAGAGTTGAGGTACCATGGATTTATTCCGGTGTTGCGTTAAAATTCTTGGCGGGTTTAAATCCAACGCTTTCGCCCTGTGCAGGGGTAAAAATCTATTTTTAAGCATGCATAGGGCAAAAGCGTAGGATTTAAACCCGCCAAGAATTTAAACCGCCGCGACTGTCAGTGTCAGGAGTGTGGAAGTGTACCTGTGGGAGTGTCCCTCTCAACAAATACCATCTCTGCAGCTATTAAACTGTTATGAATATATGAACTATTTATCATTTAGTCAGTCTTGATTGCCGCTGGTGATACGGTGTTATTAGAAGACATTTAAAGTAGAATCTTGTTATATCTATGTATTTTAACCGTTGCAGGCACACACGTTGAGATGGACGTAGAGATGGACGTAGAGATGGAGGTTGAGGTGGTTGAGGTGGTTTGTGCTCCGGAGCGTTACACTGGAAACGGACGGGTGCAACCACCCACACTCCTGACAGCACCAGTCGCTGCCGCCTGGGATATGGTGGATAATGATAAGTGGCTGGATAATGGCATTATCGACCATGTCCAGGGGTTGTTGTGGTTGCAGTTCACACGTATGTCGGGGCTGTATGCGACAGCCAGTATGGCACAGCTAGGCTGTCTGAACAACAACAATGAGGCCATGGTACAGATTCTGCATCATGGTGGCAATCATTGGCTCACAATCACCAATATCGGGTGCGACAAGGCCACCATGAAAATTTATGATTCTCTGTCCTCCTCAGTAACCACCCTACTGTCTTTCCAGGTGGCCTCATTCTTAATGTCGAAGGCATCGGAAATAAAGATTGAGTGGCCATGCGTGCAGAGACAGTCGGGTGTTTCTGATTGTGGTTTGTATGCAATTGCAAATGCTGTGGCTGTGCCAGGGACATGATCCCACACAAATTAAATTAGACCAGGACAAAATGCGTGAGCATTTGGTTACATGTTTTGTAAATGGCTCCATGTCGTCGTTTCCAGGTGGAAGCAAACGGTCACCTAAGATATCAGTTAGATGTGACATAGTCTCAATCTACTGTTATTGTAGACGCCCCTACAATTGCCGAACCCAAGAAATGGTGCAATGCAATAATTGCAAAGAATGGTTCCACGAGAAGTGTGCCAGTGTCTGTGTTGAAAGTGTTAGTGGTAAAGATAGTGTGTTCATATGTAAACTCTGTTAACATGCACTGACACCATGTCTTTATGACTGAAACTTTGAACATAGACACCTTGCACTGAGTCATTTGGGGGATCTGGTAGGGCTGACGCTTAGAACTCTTTGGTGAACATTTGCTTCCACTTGCGTATAGTTTTAAAATGTCAATTTTTTTAAATGCGAAATCTAAAACCTAAAGGTAAAGAAACATAGCCATAGCAAGCCTCTATAGACCACCGTCCGGGGATATTGAAACATTCCTTGGAACTCTAGACAAAAGCATAAATACAGTGAGAAAACTAACAAATGCAGAAATCTTTGTGCTAGGGGACTTCAACATAAACTACAGTAGCAACGACAAAAATAAACTAATGCTACAAACCACTATCAAAATCGGCCATGGATGCTGTCAGTATTAAGGTGCTGGCCAACATGGAGGTAGCTCAGAGTAAGATGAAGGCTGATTATGCGAAGCGATGCAGCAAGGGTGTCAAGACCTTCAAATTTGCCCTGGGGGATCTAGTCATGAGGAGAAACATGCGGAATGTCGGT
Organism: Branchipolynoe longqiensis; assembly: GCA_030323885.1. Lineage (NCBI taxonomy): Eukaryota > Metazoa > Annelida > Polychaeta > Phyllodocida > Polynoidae > Branchipolynoe > Branchipolynoe longqiensis. The sequence continues at coordinate 48,204,579 of CM059199.1, read as the reverse complement.
CGGAAAGGCGGAAAGATGGATGCAAAGTGGACAGGCCCATATAGGTGTGTATAGGATTATGCATATATAATATTAATTATTTACATGTCTCTCATTGCCATTATTTTCCTTATGCATCTATAATATTAATTGTGGCGTGCTGAGCATTGACAGCTGCCAGCCGGTGGAATTGCAAGAAATAAAGAAGGGAAATGCGAACACTGCAGAGGAAATGTGCCGTTACCTGCCATTGAAGCCATACCAAAAGCGTCACTCTACTCAGTCCCTTCCTCTGCACGCCACCAGACGTTGAGGTGGGCTGGGGTCAGCATATCGACTTTGCAGCCACAGATGTTGTGGTCCGCAACGTGGTGGGTGACGTCTGCTTTGCACAGACTTTGACGTGGGCGAGGAGATTCATAAGCGAGTCGATGTCGGAAGTGAGTATATTAGTAATGCAAAAGATATTATTTGAATATGTCAAACTTTGTTTTACATTTTATGAACGCTTCTAATCATCTATGAACGAGAGTTGAGGTACCATGGATTTATTCCGGTGTTGCGTTAAAATTCTCGGCAGGTTTAAATCCAACGCTTTCGCCCTGTGCAGGGGTAAAAATCTATTTTTAAGCATGCATAGGGCAAAAGCTTAGGATTTAAACCCGCCAAGAATTTAAACCGCCGCGACTGTCAGTGTCAGGAGTGTGGGAGTGTACCTGTGGGAGTGTCCCTCTCAACAAATACCATCTCTGCAGCTATTACAGCTATTAAATGTTATCAATGTTATGGAATATATGAATATTTATCATTTATTCAGTTTGATTGCCCGTGGTGAATTACGGTGATTATTAGAAGACATTTAAGTAGGCTCTTGTTATATTATGTTATTTAAAAGTTGCAGGCACCACAGTGAGATGGACGTAGAGATGAGGTTGAGGGTGGTTGTGGTGGTTGTGCTCGGAGCGTTACACTGGAAAAGGACGGGTGCAACCACCCTCACTCCTGACAGCACAGTCGCTGCCGCCCGGGATATGGTGATAATGATAAGTGGCTGATGATGGCATTATCGCCATGTCCGGGTTGTTGTGGTTGCAGTTCCCACTATGTCGGGGTGTATGCGACAGGCCTGCATGGCACAGCTAGGCTGTCCGAACAACAACAATGAGGCCATGGTACAGATTCTGCATCATGGTGGCAATCATTGGCTCACAATCACCAATATCGGGTGCGACAAGGCCACCATGAAAATTTATGATTCTCTGTCCTCCTCAGTAACCACCCTACTGTCTTTCCAGGTGGCCTCATTCTTAGTGTCGAAGGCAGCGGAAATTAAGATTGAGTGACCAGCTGTGCAGAGACAGTCGGGTGTTTCTGATTGTGGTTTATATGCAATTGCAAATGCTGTGGCTCTCTGCCAGGGACAGGATCCCACACAAATTCAATTAGACCAGGGCAAAATGCGTGAGCATTTGGTTACATGTTTTGTAAATGGGTCCATGTCGTCATTTCCAGGTGGAAGCAAACGGTCACCTAAGATATCCGTTAGATCTGACATAGTGTCAATCTACTGTTATTGTCGACGCCCCTACGATTGCCGGACCCAAGAAATGGTGCAATGCAACAATTGCAATGAATGGTACCACGAGATGTGTGTCCAGTGTCTGTGTTGAACAAGTTTTAGTGGTAAGATTGTGTGTTCAGATGTAAACTCTGTTAACATGCACTGACACCATGTCTTTATGGACTGAAACTTGAACTTAGACACCTTGCCCCAAAAAAAAACCTTGGGAGTCTTATTTGGGGGATCTGGTAGGGCTGACGCTTAGAACTCTTTGGTGAACATTTGCTTCCACTTGCGTATAGTTTTAAAATGTCAATTTTTTTAAATGCGAAATCTAAAACCTAAAGGTAAAGAAACATAGCCATAGCAAGCCTCTACAGACCACCGTCCGGGGATATTGAAACATTCCTTGAAACTCTAGACAAAAGCATAAATACAGTGAGAAAACTAACAAACCACTATCAAAATCCTAGGGCTGCAGCAACTTATTACAGACAGCACAAGACTAGGCAACAATAGCTCAACAATTGACCTAATACTAACCAACTCAAACCATGCCACAAAATGGGGCAATAGAAGCTGGGCTATAAGTGACCATGAGCTAATATATGTAACGAGGAAAAAACTCAAAAGCACAAGCCAATATATATATAAGATGGACAGATCCCTAAAAAAACTACTCAAAAGAAACACTAAAAAAGCACCTACATGAAAATATAGACAACCTCACAACAGACAGGGATGACACTGATATCTACTGGAATAACATTGTCACAGAAATAAAACATTCATTAGATGAGTTGTGCCCCATAAAGAAACTAAAAACAAAGAGAAACCAAGACCCGTGGGTAGACAGGGAACTGGTAACGCATATCGCAACAAAACGAAAGCTAGGCGACAAAGTGAAACATACTAAAGACCCAGAGGATAAAAGGGCCTATAATACTGACAGAAACAACTCCCTCAAAGCAGTAAGGGCAGCAAAAAAGAAATATATAATACAACAAGACAAGGAGTGGGGAAGCAATGTAAATAAGTTCTGGAAAAATGTAAGCTTACTATTCCCCAAAAATAAGATAGAAAAACGCATAAGCTTCCAGAACAAATATGGAAATATGCACACAGATAGTCATGCAGCAAACAAACTAAATACACACTTTGCCATGGTAGGACAAAGGTTATCAAAGAAATTCACAAGAATCTGGGAAAACAAGTCAGAAAATATCCAGGATGAAATCCCCACCTGTAAAACTGACCTAAAAGAACTAACACAACTAATAAATGACATAGACAAAAACAAACCAAGTGGCATAGATGGAATCCCCATGAAAATACTAAAAGAGGCACTCCAAGCCATCCCAGATACCATGGTCGACCTGTTCAACATATCATTTGAGCAGGGGCACTTCATCACAGCATGGAAGACGGCAACCATCACCCCCATCTACAAAAGTGGTGACAAACAAAACATGGGGAACTACAGACCAATATCAATCTTGCAAACACCAGGCAAGCTAATTGAAAAAATATTTCACAGGCACATAAATGAGCACCTGGAAAAAAATAATATACTAAACAAGAGGCAAGGAGGTTTCAGAAAACTACACTCCACATCAAAAACAATCGCAAACCTAACAAGTGATGTGCTGGCATCATTGAACCAAAAGAAGTTAGTTGAAGCAGCCTTCATTGACCTCAGCAAAGCCTTTGACACTGTAGACCACAGCATATTAATAAGAAAATTAAACAACATGGGCATTAAATCCAAATCAATGAACTGGATAAAATGCTACCTAAGCAACAGACTGTAACAAACTAAAGTAAATGGTACACTCTCAGAGCAGCAAACTGTCATGTGTGGTGTACCCCAAGGATCAGTCCTGGGACCACTACTATTTATACTATACATTAACGATCTAGAAAGATGGCTGGAGACAGAATGTCTCAGACAGAATGCCTCCAGCTATATGCGGATGACACTGTCGTATATGCAGAAGGAAGCACAGTAGAGGATGTAGCAACCAAACTGAACAACCTCCTACTAAAGCTGGACATAATTCAACCACCTATTACGTACAAGCCTATGAACATGTAAATAAAATAGGCTAAAGTGAATCTAATAAAATAACCATCAATGCAAATAAATCTAAAACAGTGCTCTTCGCACATACAGCAATCACAGGAAGAAACCTAAAATGCACACTAGGAAACCAAACACTGGAAAGTGTAAATCACTACAAATACCTAGGCCTAGAACTAGATAGCCAGCTAAACTACAATCTGTGTGTAACAAAAAATCATACAAAAAGTAAATCACAAACTATGGCTATTTGCTAAACTAAGAAACTATATGACACAAGATATGTCAATAAAAATCTTCAAAGGCATGGTACTCCCCTACTTTGACTATGGGGATGTAATCTACATGGGTGCTAAAAAAGAGCTACTTAAAAAACTACAGATACTACAAAATAGGGCCCTGAAAATCTGCCTGAAAGTAGACAAACTACACCCCACTGGAATTTGGTCACTGACCCGGCACTAACAGGTAACTGACTGCACTCACCAACTGGCGCCGATTGCATTTTTGAATCAATGTATCAAGTGGGACGCTGGGAGGTTGGCGACCTACACAAAAGAACTAAAGTAAAACTAATAGAAAACAGAAGGATAATCCACCTAAAAACATTAGCATATGGATATGGGTTCTTCTTTGCTGCTGGTCCTAAAAAGGGGGAATCGGGGGTAAAAACTTAAACACGTCACAGCTTATCCTAGTTAGGCTTGTTGTGTTCCACATATATCCTGTTTTAAGGCACAATTAAAAGAAAAGCAGTTTGGACCCCGATTGCACGTCAGGGTGGCTTTGAACTTGACTAAGTGGAGAACGTTACGCGTGTTTCGGTGTGACACAAAAAGCCGCCTAGTGTCAGATTTAGAACTAAACCCTTATTTTTTCCTAGTACGGTTTTGAACTGCACTCACTAGGAGTAAGTAAGTGCAATTTTATGAGGGTCCGTCCACTTGAGAGTAGAACAGAGGACTTATAAAATTGTGACACTGAAACATGTGTGACATGGAAAGGAAAAGTTTTTTCTTCAAGATCAAACAAACACCACAGAGCATGAAAAGGTATTTATGCTTATTAGTTTTTGATGCTGTGGACATATTTCAAAGTAATTTTGTAATACTTCCATAACTTCTGATGTTATTGGAGTTGTAACGCATGTTTCATGTGACATGTAACGCATGTTTCATGTGACACTCAATAATAACTTGGCTCAGAAATTGCTAACAGTATGCACACAAAAAAAGTTTTTGTTAAGGGTATTATTTCTACACATTACATGTATGCAAGTATGTCTTTTGAGTGTTACAAGTTTTGCTTATAATGGGTTCTTCTTCAGTTTTGGTCCTAAAAAGGGGGAATCGGAGGTCAAAACTGAAATATGTTACAGCCTATCCCAATTAGGCTTGTTGTGTTCCATATACATCCAATTTTAAGACACAATTTAAAACAAAAACAATTTGGACCCAGACTGCAAGTCAGGGTGGCTTTGAACATGACCAAGTGGAGAATGTTACGCGTGTTTCGGCCGACACAAAAACCTTCATTATGTAATATTTAGAACAAGACCCTTATTATTTCCTAGTTAGGTTTTGAACAGCAGTCACTAGGAGTAACTAAGTGCAATTTTATGAGTGTTCGTCCACTTCAGAGTAGAACAGAGAAGATATAAAATTGTGACACTGAAACATGCGTTACATGGAAAGGAAAAGTTGTTCCTTCATGATGAAACAAGCACCACAGATGGTGAAAATATTTATGCTTATTAGTTGTTGATGCTGTGGACATATTTCAAAGTAATCTTGGAACACTTCCCTAACTTCTGATGTTCTTGGAATTGTAACACATGTAACATGTAACGCATGTTTCATGTGACACTCAATAATGACTTAGGTTAGACACTGCTAATAGCATGCAAAAAATGTATTTGTTCAGGGCATTATTTGTACACATTACATGTATGCAAATATTTCTTTTGAGTGTTATAAGTTTTCTTATGTAGAAAAAGATATTGCGATGACTTAGAGGATGAAGATGACAACAGGTGAACGCGTGATAGCGTCATAGCGCAACATCCTGTTTATAACTTGACACCACATCATCAGTAGGTGTGTAGATGCCCACGGTATATTTGAAAATCATGGTGAGAAGAGATTTGATCCATTATTGGATTTTGTATCGCGAAATAATTTTCGCCGTTACGCGTGTTTCATCTTCATCGAAGTGTGACACGCCACACTAATAGCATCATAGCGCAACATCCTGTTTATGACTTGACACCACATCATCAGTAGGTGTGTAGATGCCCACGATATATTTGAAAATCATGGCGAGAAGAGATTTGATCCATTGTTGGATTTTGTATCGCAAAATAAATTTTCGCCGTTACGCGTGTTTCACCCGTGACACAAAGTTTTTATTTCACTTTTAATGCATTTTAGGAAATAATATTATAACTTTTGTGTTCAGAACTAGGCATCTATGATGCTATCCTATTTAAAGCAGCAGGGTTTTTCCTGGCTTGCATGGTTGGATATTGTGAAAATTGAAGGTGAACGCGTGTTTCATGACGTGACACCTCATGTAACACGCGTTATGCTCACTTTCAAGCATCGTTGTTTTACACACAGACACTCAATAGTCCTAAAATTAGTTTTCTGACATTTTTGCATGTTACAACTTTGCAAATAAACTAGCTATGTTTGAATATTTTGGTCTACAATGAAGTAGTTTCCAACACAAGTAGTACTGTTTCACCATTCCCATTTTTAGCTGTCATATTTGCGTGACAAATGAATCTATTTTTGCAATAAAAAATAAACCAAACATTTTTTTCTCACTGGATTGCTGTCATTGCTTCTTTGGGGTATAATAAAAGGAATTTTCTTCATTTGGTAGGAAAAGGACAATTAATTTAGACAAAAACAGTTAAAATGTGAGGACCAACCAATTAGGACCAGCAGCAAAGAAGAACCCATATAGCCAAGACATTAAGCATCTAACCCAACCACTAAGGGACACCAGAGCAAGCAAGGCACCACTACTAAGGCAGACCAGAAGCCAGATCAAAGCCCATGAAAGGTGCACACTGGAAATGGCCGTCAAGGCATGGAATGTGCAAATGTGAAAGAAAGACAAATCCCTGACCTAAAAACAGACAAAAAATATCAGTGCAAAATAAAAACTGGGAACCCCAACTGAACTACACCACAAGGGGGCAGGTGATATGTCAAGGCCCACCAACTGGACAGCCCAGGGCTGGAAAACCGGAAATATAAAAGCCAGATAACATGTCCAACAACAACATAAATCAAATCAAATCCAAACAAACATAATTCAACCACCTATTACAAGCCTATGAACATGTAAATAAAATAGGCTAGTATTGAATTATGTAGAAAAAGTGGAAAACTCTTCCCAAAAAAAAAAAAACACTAACATAGAACCTTAAGAAAACAACTGACATAGTAATAAGAATAGAACAAAAATACAACGCCAAGAAGATAAAAAAAAACTAACATAAGCTACTAACCATACCAACAAAACTATCTATCTGCTACTGAAATGCAGGCAATCGGATGACTTATCAGCAGCTACTGTCTGGTAAGACAACACCAACACTACAGCTGGCCAGCATTGAAAACAAGCCTGGGTACACGGGCTTACATGCTATGGACAGTATAAATACAGCCTCAATAAAAAAAAAATTAAAATAAGATTTTCAAGTGTCTACATGTGAAAAACAATACTTGCCTATCATTATCAAAAACAGTAATGATGAGAATAGATGTCTGGTCTGGTCAGCATTATGAGTTATACTGAATTTCGTGGTGGAAGCCAGCCTTATATACACCAAGTACGGACGGTCTGCGTCACGGCGGCAGCAGATGAGCGGCGCCGAGGTGTGAATGCCAAGTGGCAGGAGCAGAGGTGAGAGTGTCAGAAAAAGTATTATAACTTTCAAATCGCACCAGATACAAGCAAATCGCTTCGCATATATACAGAGATAACATGTTTAATAACCATATTATATTAATTTTATATGTGTGAGATTTACCGATTAGCGGGGACGAGCTCTCAAATTTTGGTGATTTCTTAGGAATTTTCTCAGCTGAATAGTCACATATTTTTTCCTGGAAAATAACCTACTAGAATGTTTATATCTTAAACATTCGAATTACCATTCAACATTTCTACTGTTGATACATAAAACATGAGAAAAACCATGTTTTATAAGGGGTGTTTACACGCCGCGACGCTCCGCGCGGTCAACTTTTTCCTATGGAGCGAGGCGTGAGGACCCGTACACGCGGATTTGCAAGTCTCTAGCTGTAATAGCTGATTATGCTGGACACGGATGTGTTCCCTTCTCCCTGGGCTACGAGTAGCCAGAGGTGTAGTACCGAGGTAATAGATATATATCATTTGGCTTTGCATTTTAAATAAATAAATTTCGCGTGGCTTGTATTACGCGAAAGTGAGGCTTGTTGTCCCCTAGATAAACGATTCACCCGTTGTAGTACACGGGTGAAGACCAGCCTTATGTAAATACGGGCGAAAATACAGTCAGTATGGAAGTGAGGCTCCAGTATGGAAGTGAGGCTCCAGTATGTTGCTCCAGTATGAAATGGATACTTCTAAGGCACAGAGTTGGTGAAATGGGAGAGAATGCAAAAAGACAAGATGGCGGCCGCAGAACGGCGTCGATTTCACTTTTAAATCTTATTAAACTATATATTATATTATATTTTTCAACTCAAAGGTAGCGGGTAAATAATAAAACATATGTAAAGAATAATTGTTGCTTCTTAGATTGTTAAATTAGGCTCCCAATTCTTTGACCCCTACTGCAGCAGTACAGGGTGAATCTTGTACCTAGTTGTCCCCTAGAGCTAGGCTAATGGTGCTGTCACATTACGACGCATCGCGCAAACGTACGTAGACGTATATGATTTTTTGCCGCTACGTTGGGACGTCATTATGGGTTACGCGCACGTCAGGCGCGCATTGGTATACGTCAATGTACGTCAACATACGGCGGGGCGCGTCAGGGGGTCGACGAAGTTTTGTGCATGCACAAAACTTTCGACATATGACAATATGTGGTTGCCTATGTTACGCCTACATTAGGCGGACGTGATACATTAGACGCGCGTTGTTCTTATGTTGTCCTACATTGACTTTTTTTCCTCTGACGGAGAGTGTTCAGTCAGCACTTTGGCAACATAACGCAACGTATGACGTTGTTGTTCTAACGTATGCGACGGACGAGGGGCGTGACTGAGGAGGCGACAGAGACGTGGACTGCGTCTCCATCGTCTCTTAGGACTGGCTAGATGGCGCAGGAGGAGATGCTGGAGATTGTGGTGAAGATGGCGATGTATCCTCCATCATCCTCTCCCTGCTTTTCCCTTTCCATTTTCCGTGTCCCTGGCCAAACTGGCTGTGTGCTGATGAGGTCTTCTTCCCTGGCATGCTGGAGGAGTTGTGAGGAGAGAGCCAGACTGCAGCCTTATTTATACCCAAGGCGCAGGTGGGTCGGATCCCCCCACTCCCCCCCCCCTCACACTCACGCATTAGGCCAATGTCGGGCGCACTACGGGAATGCTGGTGCAACGCCGAAATGCACTGGACTGTCGTTGGACATGCGTCGCTGATGTGCTGGCACTACGCTCTCATACGTTGTACAACATGTGTGACGGTCGCTAGCGTTACGTTGGGATGCGTTATGCCAACGCAAGGTACATGCCGCACACGCGAGAGGCATGTTAGCCACACGTTGTGCAAACTTTTTTTTTTTTTTTTCTCAAGCGTCTACATACGTAACCACAACGTCGGGTGGATGCTATGCTTACGTCCACTATGTTGGGCTGACATCCAACTTTTCCCCTTGCGCCAAAAGGTTTTGACGCATCTCGACGTAAAAAAGTGATTTTCCGCTTTGGCGGCGCGCTGGCGAGATGCGTCGTAATGTGACAGGGCCATAAGGCTTTAGCTTTGCCTTTGGCTTGAAACTTTGTGGGCGTGTCGATACTTGAGTACCTGTTCCTTGTGTAGGCTACAATAGAATATATTTGCATTCCGGTTACACCTGTTTCAGGTGACACACCTCAAAACCTGCCCACCATAATCGTAAGCACACAACAAACGTGCTACAAATAGTATTTACATGCCCTGCATATAATAATGAGTGAACTAACCTGATGCCGACAAGATCGCGGTTGATACCGGTAACTTATTGAGTTGAGCGATAATGGAGGCTTTGACATATATCCGTCAGGTGGCAGCACCGAGCAGCTTCACTGTAGAATACAGTCAGTAGATGGCGGCCCGAAGCAGGTCGATTGATAAACAAAACATTGCCATAGTAACGAGTGGACATGCATACGTAGATTATCGATCTGTCCTCTCTGAATATTTTAGGCTGGGCGTATCTAAGCAACTTTTGTAAACATTGACAATTTGAATAATGCGGGTTGCCTTCGTCTCTGAAAATATTGTTGTTGTTGCAGTCATGCTGGTAACAGTCAGGTCAATTCTTGCTTGCCACCTTTTCAAGGACTCACCATGTGGCAGACGCCAGGTCATGAGCGGTCGGCACCAGGTCGCGAGCGGATGACAAAAACCAAAATGACACCCAGCTTTTACACCGACAAAGCGACCTGTGACCGACACGGCACCAACTAGTTGGCTCCGGGTCAGCGCCGGGCCAACTGGTCACCGACCCGGCACTAACCGGTCACTGACTGCACTCACCGACTGGCGCCGATTGCATTTTTGAATCAATGTAACAAGTGGGACGCTGGGAGGTTGGCGTCCTTTTGGTCGTAAGGAGGTTTGAGGTGGACACTGGCTCTCGTGTGACTGGGGTATAAGAAGTTGTATTCAGACAACCCCAACGAATAGTGTTATGTATGCATATAATATACAGTAGAACCTCTCTAAATCGACCGACCATGGGACTGACTTTAATTTTTAAATGGTCCATTTAAGGGGGTGGTCGGTTTAGGGAGTTAACAAAAATGATTACAATGGTATTGAATGGGCGATCGTTTGGAACTCAAATGAAGCGATCGATCTACGGGAGAGGTCGATCTGTGGAGGTGATCGGTTAGAGAGGTTTTACTGTACATAACTATACATAGGCCTACATAAGATCTTTCGTTGTAGCCCTACGTAGTATATTAGGCTATAATGTAGCCTACACAACTGCTGAGTACTAATAGCTATTAATAAGCAACATAGGATATATATTTATATATATATATAGATCTACACAGTAAAACCTCTCTAAATCGACCGACCTTGGGACCAACGTTAAGTGGTCCATTTGGGGAGGTGGTCGGTTTAAGGAGTTATAATATGGTTACATTGGTATTGCTGGGATTGAAATAAAGCGATCAATATAGCGGAGTGATCGATCTGTGGAGGTGGTCGGTTAGAGAGGTTATTAATATAATATACCATTATTATATACCTACTGCAGGCTAACCATTATTCCACCAGCGCCACCATCAGCTGCTTTCAGAACTGTATATAACTTAGAAGGTACATTATTTTTCGACCACTGTTCAAAAATATATTATATATAAGTATGTATTAACTATTATATATGTGAATATATAGTACATTTATGCACATATTATTAAATGTGTAAGATTTTGCATCTGTGGAATGCTGTTTAAACAGCCAGGGCCCGTATGCATGGAGCGGTGTTAGCGACCCAAAACGAGTTTATGGCGGGATTTCTGGTTTAGCGCAAAAAAGTTGCTATGCATGGAGCGGTGTTAGACAAACTCCACGGGGCTAAAGTCAGAGAATCTAACACCTGCCCATAGCAGGTTTACAGGCGGAGTTAGTGTTAGGTTAGTGTCAGGATGGAACCCAAATCTACTCAATGCTATCATATTTAACAGAATTACATACGCAATAAGTGAAATTTAAGCAAATTAACCCTAAAAACGAAGCGATATTATTGCTGCCGCTGTAACGGCGGCGATATTAATAGTTATATTTTTGAATCGACGAACGTAAAGTAAACAAATCGCCGCCGCCGTTGCATTGACGTCACTTTCCATACTGGCAGCGGCGGCGGTTTGTTTAGTGTACCTTCGTCGATTCGAAAATATAGCCATTAATATCGCCGCCGTTACGGCGGCAGCATTAATATCGCTTCGTTTTTAGGGTTAATTTGCTGAAATTTCACTTATTGCGTATGTAATTCTGTCAAATATGATCGCATTGAATAGATTTGGGCCTAATATATGGCTACAAACGCAGAGGGATTTCCCAAATCTATAAATACATTCACATTTAGCTAACACTCACCATTTAAGCGCCCATGCATACGGCTTGACATAGTTCTCTACGACGCCGATAACCGGAGATAGGTACCCGGATTTAGAGGTATAACACCACACGCCGCTAACACCGCTCAATGCATACGGGCCCAGGACGACAATGGGGGACATCCGATTTTTTAGTTCAAATTCCTGCCGTTGGCGTCGCCACTGAACTAGTGGGCCTAAAGCCGGACGGACCGACCATCAACCGGACACGTACTGAGCCCGTATGCATGGGGCGGTGGTAGCGCTCTACCCCTGGGGGTTGAGGGGATATCCGGGGTAGCGGCGAAAAGTCGCATGTGACTGGGGTATGCAAACCCCGGGGGGTAAAAGTCGGGTAAGCTACTCAGTAGCAGGTATAAGGGTGGTGGTAGGGCCAAATCTATTGAATGCGATCATATTTAACAGAATTACATACCCAATAAGTGAAATTTTATCAATTTAACCCTAAATTCGAACCGTTATTAAGGCTACCGCCGCATTGGTGGCGATATTAATAGTGTCGAATCGACGAATGTAAAGTAAACAAATCGCCGCCGCCGCCACCGCCGCCGCCGCCGAATCGGCGGCTATATATTAAGCCCAAATCTATTGAATGCGACCTTATTTAACAGAATTACATACGCAATAAGTGAACTTTTATCAATTTAACCCTAAATTCAAACCATTATTAAGGCTACCACCGCATTGGCGGCGATATTAATAGTGTCGAATTGATGAATGTAAAGTAAACAAATCGCCACCACCGCCGCCGAATCGGCGGCTATATATTAAGCCCAAATCTATTCAATGCGACCATATTTAACAGAATTACATACGCAATAAGTGAAATTTTATCAATTTAACCCTAAATTCGAACCGTTATTAAGGCTACCACCGCATTGGCGGCAATATTAATAGTGTCGAATCGATGAATGTAAAGGGATTTCCCACATCTATAAATAACTACAAGGGTAGCTACCTCCTCGCCGCTTTGGCTCCATGCATACCCCATGACCGATATCTCACCCCCGGCGATAGCTACCCCGAACTCGGTCCTTACCACCGGGGGCGATAACTAATTCTTCATGCATACAGGCCCTGGGCCCGTATGCATGGGGTGGTGTTAGTGCTCCAAACCTGTGGCTAGAGGCGATCTCCGGGTTAGCGGCGAAAAGTCGGTATGCATGTGGCCGGGTTATGGACACCCCGTGAGTTTAAAGTCGGGTAAGCTAACCCCACTCCGTAGCAGGTATAAGGGTGGTGCTAGGGAGCGACTCAGGCCAAATCTATTGAATGCGATTATATTTAACAGAATTACATACGCAATAAGTGAAATTTCATTAAATTTACCCTAATTTTGAACCGATATTAACGCCTCCGCTACATCGGCGACAATATTAATATTGTCGAATCGACGAATGTAAAGTAAACAAATTGCCGCCGCCGCCGCATCGACGTCGCTATCCATACTGTCGAAGATCAACAAAATATCGCCGCCGCCAGCCCATAGCAGGTTTACCGTCGGTGGTAGGGATCGACTCGGGCCAAATCTATTGAATGCGATCATATTTAACAGAATTACATACTCAAATCGTGAAATTTCATTAAATTAACATTAAATTCGAACCGATATTAACGCCTCTGCTACAACGGCGGCGATATTAATATTGTCAAATCGACGAATGTACACAAAACAAATCGCCGCCGCCGTTGTAGTGGCGGCGTTACTTTCGGTTCGTTTTTGCGGTTAATTTGCTCAAATATCACTTGTACAGTATGTAATTCTGCTAAATATGATCGCATTGAATAGATTTGGGCCTAATATATTGCCGCCGATGGTGCGGCGATGTTATTGTTTATTTTAGACAGTATGGATAGCGACGTCGATGTGGCGGCGGCGGCGATATTGCCAAATAGCGGTGCTTGCCGGCTACAAGCACAGAGGGATTTCCCAAATCTATAAATAACTGCTCGGTTAGCTAACACCTCCGCGCTTTGGCTCCATACATACCCCGTGACCGAATTTCCAATGCCGGTGTCAGCTAACCCGGACCCTGCCTTTAACACCGGAGCCGATAAATAAATCTTCATGCATACGGCCCCATGGGCCATATGCATGAAGCAGTGTTGGCGAGCCAAAACACGTTTAGAGGGGATTTCTGGTTTAGCGCTGAAAAGTTGGTATGCATGGAGCAGTGTTAGGCCTAACACCAAAGCTTAAACTAGATTACGGTAAACCCGTTCCATAGCTGCTTTACAGGAGGTGTTAGGTACCGATTAGGGCCAAATCTATTCAATGCTGTCATATTTAACAGAGTTACATAGTCAAATAGTGAAATTTGATTAAATTAACCCTAAAATCGAAGCGAGATTAACGCTGCCACCGCAACGGCGGCGATATTAATATTTTTGAATCTACGAATGTAAGTAAACAAATGGCCTCCAACACCGCATGGACGCGTCGATATCCATACTGTCCAACGTCAACTAACATGGCCGCCGCCATCACCACCATCGCCACCATATCGGCGGCAATATATTAGGCCCAAATCTATTAAATGCTGTCATATTTAACAGAATTACATACGCCATAAGTGAAATTTAATAAAATTAACCCTAAATTTGAACCGATATTAATGCCACTGCCGCATTGGCGGCATTATTCATATTGTTGAATCGAGGGATTTCCCAAATCTATAAATAACTTCATGTTTAGCTATAATGAAAGTGTTACGCGCTCTTGCATACCGCTTGACACACTTCCCGATGTCAGTGATAGCTAAACGGTATCAGGCTGTAACACCAAAAGCCACCCATGCATACGGACCCTGGGCCCGTATGCATGAATCGGAGTTAGGGCTCTAACCATGGCTAGGGTAGCTCCACCCGGCTAAAGTTGGAAAATCTGCATGCATGAGCCAGTGCCAGCGCTAACCGCCGACCGTAGCCTAGGCTAAACTATCCCAGTTTCAAATCAGGTTTAAGTGCTAGCCGGGGCGGTTAGTGTGCGTGTGTGGGTCTCAATCTATTCAATGCGATCATATTTGTCAGAATTACATACTCTAAACGTGATATTTTATTAAATTAACCTTAAAATCGAACCGAGATGAACGCTGCTCCCGCATCAGCGGCGATATTAATATTTTCGAATCGACGAATGTAAAGTAAACAAACCGCCGCCGCCGCAGCGACGTCGATATCCATACTGTTGAACGTCAAATAAAGATGGCCGCCACTGTCGCCGCCGTATCGGCGGCAATATATTACGCCCAAATCTATTCAATGCTGTCATATTTAACAGAATTACATACGTAATAAGTGAAATCTGATCAATTTAACCGTAAATTCGAACCAATATTAACGCCGCTGCCGCAATGGCGGCGTTATTCATATCGTCGACTGGAGGGAATTCCCAAATCTATAAATAAACTCACGGTCAGCTATCCGCCCCGGCTAAGACATTGGTGCATACCACTTTAGATCTTTCGCGGACCCCCCACTACCCGGTGATAGCTGACCGGAGTTAGCGCCTAGCTCCGGTTAACGTTAGCACAACTTGGTGCATACGGCCCCTGGACTGTAAATATATTAGGTTGATCGTTATAATCTATCACACCTACACCCCCACCACATCCCAAAACCCCCACCACACACCTACATCCCCACCACATCCCTAAACCCCCACCAGACACCTACCCCCCACCACATCCCTAAACCCCCACCAGACACCTACACCCCCACCACATCCCTAAACCCCCACCAGACACCTACACCCCCACCACATCCCTAAACCCCCACCACACAGCTACACCCCGACCACATCCCTAAACCCCCACCACACAGCTACACCCCGACCACACCCCTAAACCCCGACCACACACCTACACCCCACCACACCCCTAACCCCCACCACACACCTACACCCCCACCACATCCCTAAACCCCCACCACACACCTACACCCCCACCACATCCCTAAACTCAATGAATCAATGCATTGTCAATGGCCGTGAGCAATCTTCATATAGAAAGAGTGAAATATCTCTAAAAAATACACCACTTAGATACAAACCGTTTGGAACTCATATAGAAAATATATTCAACAAACAGATCGTATTAAATTTATAAGGTTCAGTTTCTGAATTTCTATTAATTTTGAATAAAATTGACGTTTTGAACTACGCGTATCGTCAAACTCAATGCATTGTCAATGGCCGTTTAGGCCCACGAGTACCGATGCGCCACCAAGTGTCAGAACAATTAACTATGCCAAATGTCCCCCATTGGTTTCTAATTAAATATTGTTTATTGGCTAGATTGCAGTCATTTGACTTGATAATCTGTCCTTTCGAGCTTGAATTTAATTGTTTTAATAATAAAAAATATTAATTCAGAGGTCTTTTTGTTGTTATTAAAGCAGCCATAGATTGTCTTGAGTCAAATATATCTGCAGTATAAGCATTTATAGAAATATTATTTTAAATGGAACCCATCGTATATTAACTTGTCTCAGCTAGATTCGACCCCGCGACCCTCAGGCCGGTTATGTGGGTACAGGAGCTACAGCAGCCTGGCGCCTGGCCATCTGGTCCAGCCGGGGGTAGCAAAGTATATATGTTCCCCTAGCATTAATACTTGTATAATGCGTTATACATCACACACACTCATATATACATATATATATATATATATATATGAACCAGATGGGATGGCCAAATGAGTTAGAGCGTCCGTCTCCTGTGTTGGTAGATTGTGGGGTCGTGGGTTTGAACCCTGGTCGAGTAAAACCACTGACTTTAAAATTGATACTTGTTGCTTCCTAGCCTGGCGCTCGGCATTATTAGGATAGGACAAGGACTTGTTGGCTCAGTGTCAGGATAATGTGACTGAGTGGGATATCAGGTCATGGTGCTGGCGGCCTGGTATTCCAGTGGGGCAGCACTATAAAATCGCCATGAGTGCACACTGTCACAAGTCGGTACCCGTCCTGATATGACCATAGCTGTTGCTAGGGCGTAAAACAACAAACAAACTATATATATATATGGGTGTGTGTGTTTGTGGGCGTCAGGGTGTTTACAGTAGTGCTGTGACCGAAAGGCCACATCTTTATGTAGGCCTAGACCACTAGCGTGGTGGCCATAGATAGATAGCCAGTCACTCAGATTGAGGGGCACCCATGCAGGCTATGCGGGTCAGAACACGAACTGACTGCCCGCCACCAGCGAAATCGGAAAACTGACGTTACACTGGGCACACCGATCGGGCCACCCATAGCGTAACACTGTACGCGGAGTAGCACTCCTGCCACCCAGCTCAAGGTAGCCCGCCCAGTTTTAGCCAGTTGTCCACAACCTCCACCGGCTCCAGGCGCGCGTGTGTGTGCATGTGCGTGTAAATCCACATGCCGAACTCAAAATAGTGAATTTTCACAAAATTTCCACCAACAAAATTACAGGAACAATCGAACATGGCAACTTCTGAACTGACGTCTAGCCGCTGCTAGTGCTAGAGCGCTGTTACTGTCAGTTTCGCACACGCTAGTCCATGCTAAATAACCTTCACAATCACTGGGACCACTACTGCCAATTAAAATAACTGTACTATGACTACACAGCATGCCCTGAATTACCCAACGCGGTGTGCTATGTGATGCGATGGAGGAGGATTATGGTATCTATAGCCAAGTACTGGAGGAATTGGAAAACTCTATGTCTGTGACTGGCGGTGGAGTCATGGTGTCGGCGTTTTGTGTATTTATTGTGTGATGCCATATCCAACTGGAATAGGTCACTGGAGGATTTACCCGTTTAGACATGTGGAAAGCAGGAGAAGGACGAGTGTGGGGATTATTGCTGCATGGTGTGGTATTACTGTTAGTGTTAGTCACACTGTCAGGATGCGGTGAGTATGCATGTATGGGTGTATATATATTATATATTAATTATTATATATAACATTGGTTGTTGGAGCTTTACATCCTGGCAACATCTACGGTCATGTCAGGACGGGTACCGACTTGTGACAGTGCACACTCATGCTAGTCATAGTGCTGTCTTACTGGGAAATCAGGATGCAGGCACCATAACTCGATATCTTAACTCATACATATTTACCTGACACTGAGCTAAAAAGGTCCTTGCCTTAGTCTTAATGCCGAGTGCCAGGGTTGGAAATGACAAGTACCAACTTTGTATGTCATTGGTTAGACCCGACTGGCAATCAAACTCTCATATCAACACAGCATTAAAAACTAATGCTCACAATCATACTAGTACTACTACTAGTCATACCATATATATATAATACATATAGATACCTACTTATATAAGTTATAGTTATAGACAGACGTATATGTGTATATATGTGTGTATACACATATTTATATAGTTTTGCATATATGTGCTTATATATAGATATGTATATATGTGTATGTAACTAAGGATAGTGTGACTCAGTATCATAACTGGTCATGGTGCTAATGTTGTGGTAATGTTATCCCTATGGTACACTAGGTAAACACTAGGTACTATAAGGTATCCACGAATGCACATTCATTGTGACAAGTCGGTACCCGTCCTGATATAAGCTTAGATGTTGCTAGGACACAAAACCCTCCAACCAACAGTGATGTGATTTCGAGATAAATGCGACCGTGCGTAAGTACTTGACCAAAACGGCCACCCATAGTCGAATTACATCATGCATATAGCTACACCATGTACAGGTTTCTCCACTCTATTTTCAAACACAATAAATACGTGTTAAGCAGTTATTACACAATATAGAATTTAAGGCCCGAGGCATTCTGTGTAATTATTGATCGAGGGATGATCGAGGTCAATACGCATTACTGATGCCCGAGGGACTCAAACCCCATATTATGACAATAAAGCGGTCATTAAATGACTTTAGCGTTCAAACATTAGTCAATTTCAGTAGTAGAACCTGGCATTTAAATACCAAACTACAAAATGTGACGGAAGTCTTGCTAGACAGCTTTAGCTGCGTAGGTGGGTAAGTTGGAATTTTAAAAGGCCTTACCATAAATACCGTTAATTGTTATAAACACAATTTAGGCATTTGTCATATATATACATATGTACATAATTATTTAACTAAGATACTGGTGCAGTTATTAAGCCTTCGCTTGCGCGCAGAAATGAATACTAAGTGAATGTAACTGTGTAATACAATCTGTTACTGCCCAAACCTATGGGGTCAAGAGTTCTGTCGTGCATGCCAACATTAATTTTACATGTTTGCATGTCAAACATTTCCAAAGTCAGTCATTCAAAATCAAGTCACTTCAAACTAAAAGGAGGTAAATTATAATGCCCAACCTAAAAAATATGGCAGAAACTAAAAGTAAAAAACATCACATTATGCGATTTTAACTATATCCAGACGCGACAGTGGTGCCACCTGGGTGTGGTCTCGCTCCAGTGGTGCATATCCCCCACTCTCCCCAGCCGGAGCAAATTAAGTAGCTGTGTATGGCGTTTTTGGCACTTTGCAGTGACACTGCTCCTGCAGATATCTCATTGTGCGGGGAATGATTGATGTCCCGTTGGAGGCCAGCCCCTCTTGCATGCGTTAGTAGATAGGCAGGTCGGTTGGTTGGTTGGATGTTGGACTTTTACGTCCTGGCAACATCTAAGGCCATATCAGGACCGGTACTGACTTATGACAGTGCACACTCATGCCGACTTTATCGTGCTGCCACACTGGGAGACCAAGCCACCAGCACCATGACCTGATATCCCACTCAGCCACATTATCCTGGCACTGAGCCAACCAGTCATTGCCCTATTTTATTAATGATGAGTGCCTGGCTAGGAAGTGACAAGTATACATTTTTTAAGCATGTGTTTCCAAATAAAGCTCAGATGCCACTAATGCATACTGTGACCTTCAGTGCGCGTCATGCGATATGCGAGGTGTGGTGCGTGACGACGGGTTTGATTACTTTTAATGTTCCATATATACACTTAGCAGTGGTTTTTATTTAATTAATTTTTGTATTGTGGTTGCGGGTGGAAGGTGACCAAAAAAAAAACCCACTGTCGCAAGTCAGTCGGTAATAGTCCTGACATGACCTTATATGTTGCTAGGGAGTACACCTGTAGTGATGCACCCACTGTGGTGCTCTCTGTGGCGGAGTGGTTAGAGTGTCTGACTTTTTTCTAGGTCGGACTCCTAATCTGAAGGTCGATGGTTCAATTCCCCATGCCCCCATCTCTGCCAATTTGGATTTCCACCGCTGTGTATAACTTACAGCGTCATCAAAGGCCAGTTCCTCTCATACCATGTCTATGTGGTGTGGGAGGTTAAAAATCCCTTGGGTCGGTAAAAGTGTAGGCTCGGGCTTTCTATCGACAAACTGTCTAATGGTGAAAACAAGCCTATTCAGGCTTATCCATGATAGGCAGTATAAATCTTCAACAACAAAAAACAAAAACTGTGTGCATTGGAAAGTTTCTGGACTGATGTACATAAACGCACCAATCGCCACACGTCGCAATTTGATTTGACACTAACGCAGATCACTGCAACAACACAGACGATTACGCACAGACGGACCCCACCTCCACCCACCCCCATGCAACCATGGTTGTTTCGCTGTTTGTTTGTTGGGGTTTTACATCCTGGCCACATCTAAGGTAATATCAGGACGGATTCCGACTTGTAACAGTGCACACTCGTGGTGATTTTATAGTGCTGCCCACCTGAGAGTCCACGCCATCAGCACCATTACCCAATTTCCCACTCAGTCACAAGTATTATCCTCATGCTGAGCTAACCAGTCGTTGCCCTATTCTAGTAATGCCGAGGGCCAGGTTAGATAGTGTAGTAGTCCAGACATGAGCTTCACTACCATACGGTGGCAGCTAGGACTGCTCTGTCACCATCGCAGTATTGCGCTAGGTGGCGGTACGGTAGCCGCCGGGCAATGCCGGGACAGGGCTGCCATCTACTGATTGCGGCTAGCGTAACCTCCCCCATAGGAAGTTTAATGGCCCTCAATTGGCACATCATTGATTGTTTATTGATTGATTATTCATGCACCATCTAATTTACATAATAGGTAACGTCAGTTGATCTATCTATTTACATATATATATATAAATATATATATATATATATATATATATATATATATATATATATATATAGAGCAATTAAAATTATTATCCACATAAACGAAGTATGAGCAAAGTAATGTGATTTTATTATTGTGAACGTGAGGGGAACTATATATATAAATTAGCAGTACACAAATAACAGAAGGAAGAGAATGAGTTCCTCCAGTGTGTGCGGCATGAGTACGGCCACCCGAATGCATTACCCCGACAACCGGGGGGGGGGGGGGGGGGCTGAGTCCGCTCCACCACGGTGCCTATAGAGGAATAATAATACAGTATATGTTCCCATTTATATTAGTATAATGTAGTATGCATCACATATATTGCTCCCCTTTTCATCCATTATGGAGAGGGAATTTCAATTGCAGACAATTGGTTTTCCTCCTTCCACTTCTCTCTAGATTGGCATGTTCATGTGATTATCCATGTGTTTTGATATCTCGAAAGTGATGCATTCAACATCAGTTTAAGAGAATATCTGCCTCGTCTTCATTAAGTTCATAAAAGAAAATATGTATACGAATATTTGTTGAAGCCCTGTTAAATATGGGAATGTTGTATATATAGCCATCACCTGATACTTCAGTGACCTTTAACTGCAAGTTTCAAATATTTGTTTAGGTGCAGTTTCCCTATTTACATTAGCATTTAAATTGTTGCAAATTAAAATGGTTGATTTTGCAGTACATGACAGCACTGCTGCCAATCTGTTTCTGACGTTCTTCTGTCCATAGCAATCATATCTGGGTGAGTGCTTGCAATGCTTAATGCTATTTGGCACTGTGCCAACTAGAGCAACACAGGAGTGCTGGCAGAAATTATGAGAGAAAAAATATAATAAAAAATAGATTACGCAAATATTTTATTTCTCATGTTTATTTGCTTGTGTACTACTATTTCCCCCGAAGAAGATATTAATTAAATTATGAAATTACTTTCACGAAAGCAGTACTGAGTACTGATTTTACAAATTAAAAACAAGTTAATAAATCAACACTTTAAAATTGTCGTCGAAATTAATTATTTCCAAAATGATATAGGGTTCCGAGTGGAAGGTGATATCTATCTGGAAGTTTAATTTAATGCAGAGGGATAGCTGATATGATATGCAATGTTAAGCAGTTAATGACTGAAATGGTGTATTGATACCCTAGGACTAAAGCCCTGTTCACACGGGGCAGTTAATTTGAATCATATAAATCGACTTGCCTAGTTCGGCTCACATTTGGCGTGTGAACGCGCGGCTGAGGCGGTTTAGGGCTGATTCGGCTCATATAAATCAGATTTTATAAACCACCTAAGTAGGTGGTTTATATGAACCGAATTTTATGATTCGACTTATATCGCCCGTGTGAATGCAACCGACTTACTTGAGGCAGATTAAGGCACATCACAGTCGAGACCTGCGTTTGTTGACTTTCCAGTAAATTTGCTCTATGAAACTGCTAGCTGTGCACACATATTTTTTTCATCATTTATTTTTAGGGTTTCACTGCCCAGCAGAAGTTTTGACCGTTCCAAAACAATACGATTCAGTCGAAACAGATCTAGGTCGAACCCACACTCTCTCGTGCCGACGTCGACTAAGCGAAACTGGTGCTGGTTAGTCTGGACTTGCTCATGCGCAGATATCGATTTCCGCCTTAAACCGCTCCGTGTGTGGACACGACACTAAATCGATTCATATAAATCGACTTGTCTAAGTCGACATAAACTTTGCCCGTGTGAACACAGCTATAGATTACCTGTTTTATTTATGAGTTATAGATGGCTGGTTGTTGGAGTTTTAGGTCCTTGCAACATATAATGTTATAGCAAGACGGATGTGCTATAGAAGTTTAGCATTCGTCTAAATGTATTTACTAAGATATGGGTAAGCATGTTCTATCTAAGAGATATGGAAGTATATATATGTGTTTAATATGAGACATTTAGAACTCTAGTCTAAGGGTGTTTTGTATGTGAGATAAATAAGAGTCGAGATGTGTCCTATCTGCGAGATATGGTGTTAACAGCTTCTATTTAGCAGGTATAGGAGTCATATATCCTATATATCCTGATATATGCGAGTCTAGAAGCTCACATTATGGGTAAGCAGTTAATTTAGACATCATTTCTCAGGTAATCTTTATAAAATTATTCAATTAGCAATTTTCCATGAACTTCTATATGTCTTGTTTTTAGGAAAGAGGTATTCATTTGAAGCATACGCACACATACACACACACACACATATATATATATATATATATATATATATATATATATATATGTATATAATCACAACAACCATTGTAATTCCCAAATATTACTGATTGTTTTCCCAAACTTGGGAAAGGTTCAAGGAGTTGTTAATGCGCACGAAGAAGCGGGATAAAATAGAAGGAAAACAATACATTAAAATATGTGTCGTCATTTATAAATTATATATAACTCTCCTATAGGCTTTTGTTAGTTTACAACGGGATGTTTGTCTGGTAGCCATAGCAACGCGCTGGATACAGTGGAAAACATTGCTCACGGTTTCCCTGTCTACGCCTTTTATTTTCACTGTTCATCGCAACACTTTTTGACAATTCTTTTTGTTAACCCACCAAAATTCGGGTGACATGCCTGGAATGGCTCCGTTAATACAATACCAACGTCCGTATTTTGTGAGGAATTATTAATAAATAATTCGTTATAGCCTAAGAGGAATCCGACAAAGGCACGCAAAAATAAAATTGTGTCGCAAAAATATAGTTGGTAGATGAATGTTTTATTAGGGAGGGGGAGAGGGGGCGGAGTTGGGAGGTGGAAGGTGGGGAGGGAAGGGGATGGCTAGAGGGGACGAAGGGAAGAGGTAGGAGGGGTGAAGGGAGGGAAGGTGATGGCGACGGGTGGGAGAAAGTAGCATGGGAGAGTTTGTTTGTTGTTGTTTTACATCCTAGCAATATCTAAGGTCATATCAGGACGGGGACCGACTTGTGGCAGTGCGCACTCATGGTGACTTTATAGTGCTGCCCCACCGGGAAACCAGACGGCCAGCACCTTGACCTGATACCCCACTCTGTCGCATTATCCTGACACTGAACCAACAAGTACTTGCCATATCCTAATAATGCCGATCGCCAGGCTAGGAAGCGGCAAGTATAATTTTTTAAGTCATTGGTTTGACTGGACCAGGATTCGAACCCAGGAACGTATGGGAGAGACGGGAGACGGGAAAATGAAGAGGGAAAGAAGGAGGAAGGAAATATCTGGATGTGAGGGGGCGATGGAGGGATATGGGGAGGGAAGAGAGGGAGTGGGAGGGGAGAGGGGAAAAGACACAACAGGGGGGAGGGAATGTAGAAGGAGAGAAAGAGGGAGAAGGGAAGAAAAGAAGGGAATGAAGACATGGGGCTGGGAGGGAGCCGACGGAGGGAGATGAAGAGGAGATGGGAGGGGGGGTGAGGGGAGATAGTGAGAAGTAGAGTGGGATGGTTGGAAGGGCAGAGAGATGGGGGAGATGAGAGGGGATGGAGTATGGGAAGGAGATTTTGGAGGTGGGAGGAGAAGTACGGGGAGGGAGGAGGTGTGGGGGGGGGGAGTGCGGGGAGGGAGGTGGAAAGGGAGTGAAGAAGGGAGGGAAGGAAGGGTGAGAGGTTGTGCGGTGGGAGGGAGCGAGAATGGGTGGGCGCAAAGGGAGAGAGGCGGGCGGGGGCGTGAGGGAGGTGGGTAGGAGGGGAGGGAGACTGAAGGAGGAGAATGGAAGGGGAGTCAGGGGAGTGAGGTGGGATGGAAGTGAGTAAGGGAGGAGGGGGGGGGGGACGTGAGGGGATGTCGGTCGGTGGAAGGGGGGTGGGGGTGGTGGAGGGAATCCGGGGTGGGAGGCGGGACGGGAGGCAGAGTGCATGGAGGGAGCGGTATGAGTGAGAGCGGTGCCGGAATGGGGTGGGCGAAGGGGTGGATGTGGGAGAGTGAGGGGTGAGATATGAGAGGGCAATTAGAGTGTGTGTATGGGGGGGGGGGGGGGAGGAAGGGGCGATGACACACATCCACATGGCTTGCAGCCAAGGTGTAAATAATTTACGGAGGGCACACGTGAAATAATGAGGAGAAAGAGCTATTGACCAAGAAAATATTACATCATGCATATCATATAGAGATATGTTCACTACGTTAGCATTTTATAGTAGAATAAAACAACGACTGAATACTACACCATTTGACAGGTTATTATTAAATGTAGAGAGGAATGACCACGATAACATCTTGATGTATATATACATATGCATTGAATATACATTATATATATACATATATATATATATATATAGGGGGAGAGAATGCACACGCATATATATATATATATATATATATATATATATATATATATATATATATAAATGCACTCTCATAGATGGAGGGAGGGGGGCCAGCTTGAGCCACAGAACTATAGCTAGCATGGAGAGGAGGCGAAGTGTGTGGGGAGGGGGGGAGGTCGAGTGGCGGTGGTGGTGGCGGGAGGGGGGAGAAGCAGCCAATCGCCCACCCATCATTATATAGGGATGCACTGACGTCACGCTAAACGGAAGTGCGGCCATTGTGGCGATAGTAACCACAATAATAACACACTGTCACACTGCAAATTCAATGGCTATGAGCAATCTTCATACAGAAAAAGTGAAATATCTATTAAACCAATCCACCTAGAAACAAATCGGTTGGTACACATATAGAAAATATGTTTACCAATAAGATTATATTAAATGGTTAAGGTTAGCGGTCTGGATTTCTATTAAATCTGAATAAAACTAATGTTTTGCGCTGCACGTACCGGCGAACTCAAGCCAGTCAAGACATTGTCAATGGTTGTGAGCAATCTTCACACAGAAAAAGTGAAATATCTCTAAAACCACACCACCTAGAAACAAATCACTTGGCACACATATAGAAAACATATTCAACGAATAGATTATAATAAATTTTTACGGGTAGGGTTCTGGATTTCTATTAATTTTAAATGAAATAGACGTTTTGCAATTGCACGGGGCGTACCGGCAAACTCAAGGCATTGTCAATGGTCATGAGCAATCTTCACACAGAAAAAGTGAAATATCTCTAAAACCACACCACCTAGAAACAAATTGCTTGGCACACATATAGAAAACATATTCAACGAATAGATTATATGAAATTTATAAGGTTAGGGCTCTGGATTTCTATTAATTTTGAATGAAATATACGCTTTGCACTGCGCGTACCGGCAAACTCAAGGCATTGTCAATGGTCGTGAGCAATCTTCACACAGAAAAAGTGAAATATCTCTAAAACCACACCACCTAGAAAGAAATCGCTTGGTACACATATAGAAAACATATTCAACGAATAGATTATATTAAATTTATACGGTTGGGGTTCTGGATTTCTATTAATTTTAAATGAAATAGACGTTTCCCACTGCGCATACAGGCAAACTCTATGGGATGTTTACTAGTTGATATCGCCACAATGGCCGCGCATCCGGTTCATGATGTCACATGAATACTATATATTACCAGCGATACCATCCTTATCCATATCCATATAGGTTGTGTATTAATTTAAAACTATTAAATCATGTGATCTAGATTTGCAACAGTACATGTAAGTATTACTTCGTAGATGCCTAATTTAATTAGTCCTACCCAATTTCTGATAATGTGGAACACACAACAGGGTAGCAATGAACATACATTACAAAAAGAAGTTCTTAAGTTCGGCTTAGCTGGGGATTGAACCCACGACCTTCCACATCGGAAGCGAGCGCTCTAACCACTCGGCCATCCCGTCCGGCACGGAGCCTTGCACTAGTCCGTCCACGTTTGTAGGTCATACGTTGCTAATCACGAGGCGGCGGGGATGACTAACTAAAAAGCCGGCAGGTGAAGCGTAGCCATGGAAACAAGAGAGGAAACATAAACATGGCAGCGCGCCTCTCTTGGTGGTGATGGATCTGACGCGTAGAAAATGCACTCACAAAAAAAGCAATGTATGTTTGTGGCTGCAGAACTCGTGCTTAAAGATGTTGCCGCGTGATTTCAACATGTGTTCATTATTGATGCCCACTAGAGTGTGTGCAATGACGTCACAAGCCAACTTTTGGATTACATACAGAAGGCTGGCAACTGCCTACACTGTGCTTATTTACTGATTTGTTGGTTTATTTGTCACTGTTTTGAGTAGTTTGGCCTCAGAAGTTGTTGCTAAAGTGCTGTAAACAAACACATTGGATGTAAACTGCCCAAAACTTCCCAGAACACAAGAAAACTGTTTTACTGCATCTACATGCATTCACAACATGTCTAGGGAAGGTGCTCGTAATCCAAGCTGGCTGGCGGCTGACACTGACTGCTGAGTGATGACGTCAGGTGCACTCCCTCTATAGACATATTTCATATGACGTCAGCATAGGTATTTAGGTTAGTGTGTGCGCTGCTTGGCTGCAGGACGACACAGTCTCCCACTACAAACTCAATGGCTATGAGCAATCTTCATAGAGAAAAAAGGTAAAATATCTCTAAAATCACACCACCTGGAAACAAACTGCTTGGAACACATATAGAAAACATATTCAACAAACAGATTATATTAAATTTATTAGGTTAGGGTTCTGCATTGCTATTAATTTTGAATAAAATTGACATATTGAACTGCACATATCAGCAAACTCAATGCATTGTCAATGGCCATGAGCAATCTTCATACAGAAAAAGTGAAATATCTCTAAAACCACACCACCTAGAAACAAACTGCTTGGAACACATATAGAAAACATATTCAACGAACAGATTATATTAAATTGATAAGGTTAGGCTTCTGCATTTCTATTAATTTCGAATAAAATAGATGCTTTGCACTGCGCGTATCGGCAAACTCAATGGCAGTGTGCATTCATTCTGCAGCCAAGTTGCGTGCGCATACACAATGTTTATAAACATTGAAAGGGGTCTATAGCGCAGCAAACTATTCATAATCATAGCCACAAAAGCTCAAATATAATGACTGTATCCAAGGTAAGCTCTAACCTGAGACCATGGGAATGCTCCTTTCGACACTATAATTGAAATGGCACAATATATATATATATATATATGTGTGTATACATATATATTTGGTGGAGGCGATGGCAGTGGTGATGGTGGTAGCCATGGTAGTGATGGTAATAGAGGTGGTGATAGATAGATGGCAATGATTAAACACTGTGGATATATATCTATGTTGGTTAATCATTGTTTATTTTTTGTTCGTCAATTTCTTGATCACCATAACAATCACCACCATAATCATATCTACCTAGTCCCTAGTTAGAGATTTACCTGGTACTTGTTGATGGATAACTGTTGGTTTTACCGAGGTATAAGCCTCGGATAGACGTTGGCTAGGGAGAGGTAAGCACATCCGGTCCAGCAATCTTTACCTACTTAATCAGGATAAATGAAACAAATAATCTAAAAGTACATCAATGGTGACAATGGTACTAAACTGCGAAGTTTCCTTGGTATAAGCAAACGAATAGACGTGGAAGGGTGTGGCGGGAGGGCCCTAGCCCACATCTATCCGAGGCTTATACCTCGGTAAAACAACAGTTATCCATCATCTATACCCAGGTAAGATTCGTCTAACTAATCTATTTTACCTCGGTATACAGCCTCAGGCTAGCCTCAGACTAGGGAGAGGTTTACGTAATCTCATTTATCCTGTATTCTTATGTCACAAGTCAATAATAATTGTTAGACATACATTATCATCAATCAGCAAAATAACATTTTTGGTGAAATCGAAGTGTATTCTCACCTAATGCCGATCTAGTCTTGTAGCAGCTGTCGGGCTAGTGTGCTCGACTTTTCCAATCGTTTGTTGTAGTGGGTAGCAAACGATCGTGCTGTTTTCCATCCTGCATGGGCCAGGATCCGCTTGACAGAGATGCCAAGCAGTCGCGCCGTAGACGCCATAGCACCTCTTGTTGAGTGTGAGGCATATTTGTCCGTGTCAACGCCTGCCAATTTCAACATACTAATTGTCCATCTCGCTAGAGTATCTCGCGAAATGCCCTTGTGTGGCTTAATAAAGCTCACTAACAACTGTCTTGAAGTTCTCAAGTCCTTGGTCTTGGATATATAGGCCCTACTGGCTGATACAACACAAAGTTTTGGGTCTTCTTTGAAACTACTTACACTAATAGTAGACAAAGGGTCACCTAATCTGTTAGATTTTAACAGCTTTGACAAATCAAATGTGGCCTCATTTCTATCTATCTCTAGGCCATCTAGTGATAGGGCAACAATAGTTTGTCCCCTATGTCCTGTTACTAATAATAAGAGCAACGCTACCTTAAACCCTAATTGTTTGAGATCTAAATGTCTATTATGAGGCCACTGTCTTAGCAAATCAAACACTACCGAAACATCCCAGAAGCGACTGTACTTCGGTTTGGGTGGGTTTCGTTGATAAATCGATCTTACAATCCAATGAATAACATGGTGTTTCCCAAATGTCTCATTATTTATCCGTGGAAGGATAACGGATAAAGCACAGCGAGCAGCATTAATAGATCCAAACCCTAAGCCTTCGTCCTCTAACCCTCGGAGAAAATTACCAACTTGGGAAATAGTAGGATTCATGGGTTTGACTTTCTTAATTAAACAATAAACACCCCACTTTTTCAAATATGTGGTATACATTTTAACTGTTCCTTTACGCCAAGCATCTGCGACAAGTCTTTGTTGTGTAATTTTATCTAAACCGAATTGTTCTAAATATTTATTTAAAAAAGGAATGCCAACAACGGTGTTGTGGACACGTCCCCTCTTTGTTTTAGAGGGCCTTGGTGTGTCAGATTGCCTGGTGATCTTCGGAATCGGAGGCAATCTTTGGCGGCTGCCTGTATGCCCGGAAGCCAAGGTTGCGTGTCCCAGTTGGGAACGATTAATATTGCGTGTGCTTTGTCCATCTTTATCTTTCGGCTTACCCGGCTGATCAGGCTGAATGGGAGGCAGATATAATAAAATTGATTCTCCCATGTGATAGAAAAAGCATCTATATGCCAGGCATCAGGTTCTGGATGCCATGACACATATTTGTCAATTTTACAATTGTTTCGTGAAGCAAACAAGTCAACTTCAGGTTGGCCCCACTTTTGGCACACTGTGGTGAAAATGTCTGGATTAAGGGACCATTCCAAATGGTCATGAAAATGTTGACTTTTATGATCTGCTAAGGTATTTTGCGTTCCGGGAATATATGCTACTGTTAGCCAAATTTATTCATTTGGGCCCATTCCCAAATTTTTCTAGCCATCGCATTACATGGCCTGGACTTTGTCCCACCCATGTTTCGTACATATGCCATTGCCGTTGTATTGTCCGTTAAAATACGGACGTGTTTACGTGGTACCTTAACTAAACTAGCAAGGCCTAAATAAATAGCTCGTAGCTCTAAAACATTAATGTGATCTGCATTTTCTTCTTTCAACCAACGTCCCCCTGTTGCTATGGAATCGCAATGTGCCCCCCAACCTTCTAATGAAGCATCAGTAGTCACTACTGTATTGGGTTCATTCATCCGTATAGGATTGGGGGAATTTTGAATATTATTAAACCACCAGTTAATGTCTTTCCTTCCATCTTCTGAAATAAACATTTTTCTTTCAAAATTGCCTTTAGTACGAGCCAACCCTAAGTTCTTATATATTTCTAAAGATTTTATGTGGGCTTTCCCATATAGAATAGCCGGGGCGTAAGCAATAAGTATGCCAACTAGCACCGCGACCTGTCTTATCTTTGGCCTACTTAAGGCGACCAAGTGAGACGCCGTATCGTGAAACTTAGTCAGCTTGTTATCGGGAGTGAAACAGTCATACAGCGTGTGTTAATAATAAAGCCTAAACATTTGAGTTCAGTTGTGGGGATAAAAACTGACTTGTTATGATTCAAATAAAAACCTAACGTTGTCAGAAGGGAACATAAATCGTCAACAGCGTGTTGACACTCATCAAAAGATTGTGAAACAATGAAAGAATCATCAATGTAAGGGAACATAGTATGACCCTTATTTGCCATGACCGAAAAAACCGGTTTCAATAATTTAGTAAACAAGCGTGGAGCGCATGCTAAGCCATTTGGCATACATGTAAATTGAAATAGTCTATCTTCCCAAATAAATCTTAAGAATTTTCGGTGTCCTTCAAATATCAGGACAGTATAATATGCATCTTGTAAATCAACACTAGCCATCCAAGCATTCTCTGTAACCAAGTCTCTGGCAGTGTCCAGGGAAAACATTTTGAAATGTTGATATTCTACAAGTACGTTCAACTTAGTTAAATCTAAAATCATGCGAACATCGCCATTTGGCTTTGGCCTTGAAAATATATTAGAGATAAATTCTCCTGGGGTGTGAGGCACCTCTTCAATGATACCTTTAGATTCAAAAAGTGCAACTTGTTCTGATAATGCTTGTTTCTCCAAATCATTAAATCTATATGGGAAAGGTACCCGTTGTTGTAACGGGATTTCAGTAAATGGAATCTTAACACCGGTAACAATATCTAAAATGTTAACGTCAGTAGTGATTTCGTACCAAGAAGAAATACAATTAAATATATTCCCCGCACAAAATTCGCTTACATCTGTTTGTGTAGATTCTGCCACCAACTTAGGAAGTTGGGTTTGTGTAGCAATGTCTATTTGTTGCCTGGGCGTGGGAAGGATTGTTTCGGGGCAAACTCCTTCCTGAACGCGCGGTTCCCGTCGTTCCAACCTTGCCTGTCTCCCCGACCTCTGCCTCTGGGCTGAAAGCCGTAGGACGGGCCGGACCTGCCAGCTCTGCCTCCTCGGCGAGGACGAAAATCCCCTCGGGGGCGACGAAATCTTGACGAGTCGGCTTTCTTGGCCGGTTCAAGGTTACGACCACTCTTGGCTTCCGTCTCGACCTCCTTGAAGAGGTATGGAAGTTGGCCACCAAACATTTTCCCTTTATCCAAAGGTTTGCCCTTGATGGGTTTGGGCGGCAAAAAGAGAGTATACTCCTTGCCATCGTTGTCCATGACCTTCTTAGATCTGGCTACTTCCTTCCCAGCTTGTGTGGTGACCGCTTTGAACACATTTTCGTATCTACGGTAGCTCAAGAAGTTACTGGCAGCTGTGAGGAGGGCCACGCCCTTATCCATGCCTCTGGCCAGTGAGGAGAACTTGTTCTCAGTTTGCATCCGGTTAGCTACCGGAACGACTGAGGCGAGGACCCCTAACACCGCTTTGTGAACGGTAAACAAAGCAGTCTCGAAGCGCTTCTTCTCCTCATTCAGATGGATCCCAGCGTCCATCTCCTTCACTACACTATCCGGGATACCTTTTATCCCGGAAATTTGCTCAGTGATTTTGTTGATCACCTCAGCTGGCTTAAAGGTGTTAAAATGTCCCTTTATAGTCTCGCGCATCATAGTCGTTGTTCTGACTTTCTTTCCCTTTTGGATCGGGCAGCGCTTCTGAATCTTGCCTCCCAGGTTGGCATAAAGGCCAGCCCTTTCCGTGTCTGAGTCCGACTCAGTAGTTGACGAGTCGGACGATGAATCGGAAGAAGAATCTTTCTTCTTCTTCTTCTTACTTTTCTTCTTTGGCTTCTTCACTTTCTTTCCCTTGGTGGCTTTGGTGTAATCATCACCAGAGGAGCTAGCCGGTCGTTTCCGCTTTTTGGCCTTAGGGCGCCGGGGCTCAGGTGCCGAATCCGTCTCTTCGAAATCAGAGACATCCTGCCAGTCTGAGTCAGCTGGCGGGAATTGTTGGTCCTTGCTGTGGAGCTCCTTCATCTTTTGCTCCACTAGCCTATTGACCTGTAAGGTCAAATCGCCTGGGAACACCTCGTCATCCTCACTCTCTCTATCTGAGAGCACATGTGCCCCCTGTAGTTGGGACGGCGGAGCTGTCCGATCCGGTGACGTATCGTAGCCGGTAGGCACGCGTCCCTCCGCAGCGGCGGGCGGCGGTTTGTTTCGCTTCGTAGCCATCGGTAGTCTGTAACCAAAAAAGGAAACTTAGTAACCGGAATCAACTCAACTGAACACTAAAGTGACGCCAGGAAACCTGGGTTGAGGATCTTATTGGTAAAGAGTAACGTATTTACACCGTTCTCAATACAGGCGTGGTAAGCTAAGTTTTCCGTAGGTTTTGGGTATCGAAACCAACCGTACGTGGGGTAGGCTTCTAGAACCTCCCATCTCTCTGTTGCGTACACTTCTCCCACCCGCGGCTACTGCGCCAGCAAGTGAGAGAAAATGCTACGAAACTCGGAGAAACGCCTCATCAAAAGGGGAGTCTATAAAAGAAACCCAGGATCATCCCCAACAACACCCTCTATTAGGGTCCGAAGGAATCTCCACAGGAGATGTGACGGTGTCAACATCTCTACCCGTACAAAGAGGGTTTAATCGAACCACAGAACCAAGACAAAGGAATCCTTTGTTCTATCCGATTCAATTTTTAAAATGCTAATCTTGTCCAAACTGGACGTACGAAAGTTCTGAACTTTCCAATCTAGATGCAATAGTGCATCATAAACAAGCTTAACCAAAATAATCACGATTACTTACAGTTATTAGCTTTTTGTAGATAAATCCAACTGGAGCAACTCACGAGCGTCCTCCGGTCGTGAGTTTTTTATGCTAATTGCTGGACCGGATGTGCTTACCTCTCCCTAGCCTGAGGCTAGCCTGAGGCTGTATACCGAGGTAAAATATATATATATATATATATATATATATATATATATATATATATATATCCACTAGCTTTAACTCGTGTTGTGCATGGGTTAAAAGTTAGGGTCCGTATCACTCCCTGGACCAATATTGTGATGAACTGTCATTATTTATATATTCACGGTCTCACTATAGTCAGAGACTGTGTGTATACCGACTCATGGACATCACTCTCGCAACAGAGAGCTAAATGGAGAGTGACAGTCAAGTAATGAAAGCAGTCTTTGCTGCATCGCGACCGACAGCATGATGATGATGATGTATATAGCTATGTTCTCTGCTATATAAAAGATATGTCTTTGTGTTTTTGTCTAGTCGCTTTAATAACAAATATTACCCCACACCCTCACTATTATGTATCCCTTTATAACATCATGCAGCTTATCTTAGCATTGGTGCCACCACCTATCTACCCCTCACGACGCTGCAACTCTCTGAGGAGTTGTGTGTCACCATTCACCTCTGAAAACTTACAAGTTACAGTAAATAGTATTCTGACATCTGTTTTTGTCTTTTTGCTTTAATACCAAATATTACCTCCACCCTCACTACTAGTACTACGTAACCCTTTATAACATCCTGCGGCTTATCTCGCCACTGACATCACCTATATATCTAGAATCGACCCCTCATGATGCTGTAACTCTCTGTGGCATTCCAGCGTCACCCTTCACCCCTGGAAACTTACAGCAAATAACATTCTGACGTATTTGTGTTTATTTAATAGCGAAATAGCGAATGGTAGACAGGAAGTGTGAACACTTATTTGTCTCTCATTTTTGCTTGAGTGCAAGTAAATAAGCAACACAAGGAATAATTAGTAGCATGTGGTGAATAAGGGGTCAAATTTCCCTGGATCATCAGCCCATGCCTTTTCTAATCTGTTCTTGAATGAATTTATTGACTCGGCATCAATAACATTTTGTGGGAGACTGTTTCATATATTTATGATCCTGTTTGAGAAACTGTGTTGCCTTAACATATGTCTCGTTTCTCTTCCCTTCAACACAACGACGCGGCGTCCAGTGCCAGCCCTGTCCGACCCGTGCCGGATGGCCGACAACCAGACGGTCGGCGTGCTCCTAGGCAGCTCCTGCTACTTCCTTCTCGCGCACAGTCTCACGTGGACGGAATCCCGCCTGGAATGCGAGGTGCACGGCGGGCACCTGGCGGAGGTCAGCTCAACTGCCGGCATGGCCGCGGTACGCCGCCTGGTGGCGCTGGGCGCTGTGCGGTCCGCGTGGCTAGGCGGGGTGGAGGAGACTTCCGGTTTCGTCTGGGAGGACGGGAGGCCGCTGGAAGGTAGGGCGCCGCCATTGTCAGGGAATAGAGTGTAAATGTAATGCTTGTTTGGGTTTAACGTCCTAGCAACATCTATGATTATAGATGGGACGTGGTGGCTGAAACGATAGAGCGCAGCCTTCCTATGCCGAAGGTCGGGAGTTCGAGTCCCAGCCAAGTCAAACCAATGACATATAAAATTGATATTTGTCGATACCTAAGCTGGCGCTCGGCATTAATAGAATCAGACAAGGACTGGTTGCCATTGTATCAGGATAATGTGACTGTGTGGGATACCATGCCATGGACCTCCCAGTGGGGTAGCACTATAAAGTTGCCATGAGTGTGCACTGTCACAAGTCCATCCTGATATATAAAACAACCAACAAACAATTTATGGTCATATCAGGATGGCTATCGATTTGTGACAATGCGCAGCCATGGCGACTTTATAGTGCTGCATCACTGGGAAACCAATATGTCTGGCCCATGGCACGATATTGCACTCACTTAGATTACACTGGTACTGAGGAAACAAGTCTTTTCGCTATCCCAATTGTGGCGAGTGCCAGGCTGTGTAGCGGCAAGGGTTCGAACTCACGTCCTTCAGCACTGAAAAACAGAGCTTTTACCGATTCGGCCACCGCATCCTGTCTAAAAAAAGGTTGTGCTATAGATTTTAAGATAATGTAGACTTTTTCTAGGCATCTATGTTGGACAGCAAGCAATTCGCACAGTTCTAAACACAAATTTGATTAAATACAAGTGGATACAAAGAACAGGGAACATCATTTTAGTTTAATCCTAACTTTGTCATGAACATGCCTATAATTATTTTCGAATTGTCATCTTCTTATAGCTTAAAGCTGCATAGTCCGATGAAATATCAAATTTTCAAAACCAAAATAATTATCTAGATTTGATTGTACATATCTAACTTAGATACTGATGCAATTATAAAAGATTTATTTCTGCATTGACGGGAATACTGAGTTAATTTAATAGAAGTTTTAGAACCTCTAACTGCAGAAATCTCTGGTGTCCGAGTTTTGGCAAGCTTGCTGAAACTAATTTTCCACGTTTGCACTTCAAATATCTCAAAAGTTTACCATTTAAAATAAAAGTAGCTTTAAACTAATGTAAAGTAGATACTATGATCAATCTAATATATTTATCTCAGAAAAAATACACAAATTCAAAACAATCGGACTATGCAACTTAAGCATTATGGCCACTTCAAAATATCCAGATTAGTCATGCATACATGGTTGTAGAAGTTCAGGGACGGACCATATATGTCAATATGTTTCACAATCCTATTCCTAACAATATTACTGGACGCAGTGGCCGAATCATGGTGCTGACGGCCTGATTTCCCAGTGGGGCAGCACTATAAATGTTGCCATGAGTGCGCACTGTCACAAGTCGATACCCATCCTGATATGACCTTAGAAGTTGCCAGCACCAAAAACTCCAAGAACCAACCAACATTTCCACTCTCTGCATCCTGCCCCTGGCGCCCGACAGGGTCCCTGGACGGCTACCCCTGGGCGACCGGAGGGGCGATAGCTGGACGTTCTGCGACTGCGCGGGAGAACTGCGTGTACCTGGACGCTCAGACTGCCACCTGGTGGCAAGCGGCGTGCGCCGGTCTGCGCGCGCATATCTGCCAGTTTAGTAAGTCATCTAAGCATTGCTGTTTATAGTCCATTATGTCAATACGAGTCTTCTAAGACCCAGTAGGCCACTAATCAGACTCTTCGTCCTCATATGACCGTATATATATATATATATATGTTGCCATGACGTAAAACTACAATAACCAACCAACTAACTACTCAGACTCTTCCACGAACCAAAAATACTGATGCAGTGTACATTTCAGACACAGGGCACCCACACAGTGGTAACATTCACAGTACTCATTATGTATGTGGTGAATTTATTCTCTTTTTTTTACCTTTCTGGTAAATATTTTATTCATCTGAACATATATTTTGTCAGCGCCGAGGCAATGGTCATTCGTGGGTTGACAGTTCTAAAAGTACATCTGAACGCTTTGACTTCTGGTTAATGGATACTTTATTCACCGCCCAGGGGTCAAAGCCGCCAGCACCCACGCACCTATCAAGTGATCTCATTAACATATTCATTTGTTCTCTTTGCGTGCCTGCATGGATACCTTTTATGCATACATTACAGCAGTGAGCCCTATTGCCGTCTGCACACAGGAAAAAGGTCGGGATTACCATGGTTACTAATTAGGATTAAAGTGTAGGTTAACAATTGGCAGTTGGGTGTCAGAGGATGAACGAACTGGTGAACACACATAAGACAATTTCACAACAACCTACATTAGAAAGACATGCATAGCCAGGAAACGACAGAGTCTGGTTATCATGAGTCATGTTCAAATTGAGTCTAAAGCCCCTGTCACACCTCGCCGGATTGAGGAAACAGAAAGAAACTGAACAAAGTCTGTTGATATCCGGCAAAGTCCGGTTTGTGTCCGTTGCATATCCGTTGCATATCTGTTGATATCCATTGATATCCAGCCCAATCCGGTACAAGTTTTGAACATGCACAAAACTTGGAACGGATGCCACCGGATTGACGTCTATGGTTCTTGCGCGGTTTGAATTCGTTTCGTCCGTTGGCTATCCGTTCATGTCCGTTTCATGTCCGTTTCTTGTCCGTTCGTCTGGCTGCCTTTGACTCGATATCGCAACATTTTAACACACTTTAATACATTTTGATACTTATCACGCCCGAACACCACCGGACTAGACAATTCTGTCCGTTGCTCAATCCGGTGAGGTGTGACATGAGCTTAATGAATAGGTCCTGTGGTGAAGGATAGGACTGGGAAGGGCATCACCCCCAACTTCTGGCGTGTAACATTTTCAACCACCGATTGCCCCATTTTCGTGAGGTTGACTCATTATATATATATATAGTCATTAATCATCTGACAGGGGGTTGGCCTCGGCGTGTCTTGAGAGGACTAATCACACCAATTGTCCTCATCCATCATACCGGACGCAGTGGCCAAATCGATAGAGTGCAGGCTTCCTGTGTTCAAGGTCAGGAATTAAATTCCCGGTCGAGTCAAACCAATGACTTGCAAGATTGATATTTGTCACTTCATAGCCTGGCGCTCAGTATTATTAGGATAGGGAAACGACTGGTTAGCTCAGTGTCAGGATAATGTGATTAAGTGAGATATTGGGTCAGGGTGTTGGCGGCCTGGTTTTCCCAGTGGGGTAGCATTATAAAGTCGTCATGACTGCGCACTGTCACAAGTCGGTAACCACCCTGATATGACCCTATATGTTGTCAAGACGTAAAACTTCAACAAACAAACAAACTCGTCCTTCATTGCTCTAATCCTTCATTGCTCACGTCCTTCATTGTCATCGTCCTTCATTGCATTCGTCCAGACACCTTCAACCGGAATTGCAGCACGAGCAGTACGAGCGACATTCTGACGCGGGGCGCAGTGTGTTACATGGTTACCTACGCGCGTGCGTCGTGGTTCATGGCGCGTGCGGAGTGCCGGCGTCTCGGCGGCCACTTGGTCCACCTGGGTAACCAAACAGTCAGCGCTCGCTTGATCAACCAACTCAAGGGGGCGCCACTGTACAATGGGCAGCAACTGTGGATCGGACTGCGCAAGTCACGCTGGGTCTGGGCCAGAGGTGAGTGAAGGATTGAGTGAGTGAAGGATTGAGTGAGTGAAGGATTGAGTGAGTGAAGGATTGAGTGAGTGAAGGATTGAGTGAGTGAATGATTGAGTGAGTGAAGGATTGAATGAGTGAAGGATTGAGTGAGTGAAGGATTGAGTGAGTGAAGGATTGATTGGGGCTTTACATCTTAGCATGATGTTTGTTTGTTGTTGTTTTACATACTAGCAACATCTCAGGTCATATCAGGACGGGTGCTGACTTTTGACAGTGTGCACTCATGGCGACTTTATAGTTCTGCCCCACTGGAAGACCAGGCTGCCAGCACCATGACCTGATATCCCACTCAGACACATTATCCTGACACTGAGCCAACCAGTTCTTGCCCTATCCTAATAATGCCGAGCGGCAGGCTAGGAAGCAACAAGTATCAATTTTTAAGTCATTGGTTTGACCTGACTGGGGTTCGAACCCATGACCCCATGATCTACCAACACGGGAGACGGACACTCGAACTCATTCAGCCATCCCGTCTTAGCATGATCTGAAGCCATGTTTGTACTGGCACTGATGACTTATGATTGTGCATGTGGACTCCTGGTGGCGATATAGTGTTATCGTGATGGGAATCTGTGTCACTGACCGTAAGATGCAACATGTCTCACTCACTGAGTGTGTAATATAGTCCTGTTCTAGAACACTGCGCAAAGCTTTCTGGGATTGGTAGAAAATTGCAGAATGTTGAGTACTTTCGCTCGTCTTGGGAGGGCGTGAAAGAAGTTCTCTTCAAGCAGATGTTATTGTAAGTGACAATGCAGAGTGATAGCGGTTGGAGCACTAATAGGATAGTGCAAGGACTGAACTGTGCAGTATCAGGAGACTGTGACTGAGTGGGATATCAGTTCATGGTGCTGGTGGCTCATTCTCCCAGTGAGGCAGCACTATAAACTTGGCATGAGTGCACACCACCGCAAGTCAGTAGGCCTACCTATCCTTTACATTACTTCAAAGTTACTTTTATTTTAAATGGTAAACTTTTGAGATATTTTGAGTGCAAACATGGGAAATTAGTTTTGGCATGCTTGCCAAAACTCTGACACCATAGACTTCTGCAGTAACAGGTTCTGTTAAATTGACTCAGTATTGCCTTCTACGCAGAAACAAATGCTTAATGAGTGCATCAGTATCTAAGATATGTAAAATCAAATCTAGATAATTGGTTTGGTTTTGAAAATTTGACATTTCATCGGACTATGCGGCTTTAATGTTGGTAAGAAGCTAAGTCCCAACAAACCAACCTTATTCATAGGCAAAATTACCCTGAAACAAATCTCACCATGCAAGTCATTGATGTCGCAAATAAACTATGAAAAATCTTTACATTCGTACCGATCACAGTCGTCAGGATATGACTTTAGATGTTAATATGATGTTAAAACCCAAACAAACAACACACAAGCAAACTTCTCATTGCAGGCGCCGAGATTGTGAGCTCGTTCTGGGAGCAAAGCGAACCGGCAGGTGACGCCACCTGCCTCGCCGCCCATAAATATAGTGAAGACGCCCTCTGGTGGAAAACGCAATACTGCTCCGCAGCTTTGCAGCCCATCTGCCAACAAGGTACATTCCTTATTCAAAAGAATTGGACTCAAAATAAAGCAATTTCAAGTGTGTCAATCTACTTACAAGCCGCATTGAACACATTCTAACTGAATCCCATGTCAAACTCAGTTAGATAATACATATCTAAGATATGTAAAAGGAACAAGACCTTGACAGCTGTGTCTCATGACAGCAAGTGAAGTTTATTGGAACCACTGTTTACCTTGTTACCTTGTCACATGACCTGTTGCTGGTTCCCGGCTTCCACACATAGACCGGTGTGTCTATACATCACATCTCCCTTTTATATGGAAATAACATTGCATCACCGAACAAGACTGTGTCTAACAATCAACTTAAATCACCTTTTTACACAACGATCCGCTGTACAGTTATGCTTATGACAATGTGATTCATTTTACAGTACCTTCAACATAGTTAGTAAAGAATCATGTACGGTACATATTTGCTTCAACTGTTTTAACTTACCCTCGTATGCCACCTCTTTTCCGACATCTCCTACATGGACTACTTTGCACTATGTTACATTATCTTATTCTTACTCTTTTTTTTTTTTCTTTTTTTTTTACTATTATTATTATTGGCTGCTGCCTTTCGCGCAATCTCGCGCTTCTTACACAAAACAACAAAATTTACCAAATATGTTTTATGGTTGTTTTCAACTTAAACACTAACATTATTATATCTTGGCCTCCACACTTTATCATTATCCTTCACACTGCACTTCCGGTTTTACCATAGCTTGACTTCATTCAGTCCTCATCAATCGTTCAGCCTACAGCTGGGCCTGACTACTCTGCCGTATCGTGTTGTGTACGGCGCCCTAATTGCACTCTTTATTGCTTGATCGCTGGCCTTTGGAACAGGTGTTGGCCCTTTTGCTGTGTTTTTATGTTTTCCTTGTCACATGACCTGTTGCTGGTTCCCGGCTTCCACACATAGACCGGTGTGTCTATACATCACAAACATCTGCACTCCATCTAGCCTAAAGGTCACATTCCATGATAAGGCACTTGTTAGTCAGTACACACTATGCACAATTCCATCATGGCTGCGGGGTTCTGTATGACAGCCATTCCACAGGTCAGACTTTGTACACAGCATACCAAGTATGTAAAATGGAACGGTGTGCTGCAGAGATCGGTGTGTTTTTGTACACAAATACTCGGATGGTGGCACAGTAAACTGAAGCTGGGAGTGGATAGCCTACTGCTCTTTCTGCTGACGTAGCCAGAATTGAAAAAAAAGGGGTGGCCTAAATTAGTTCAACCATGCTTACATGAAATTAACAAATTGTAAGCACAAATACAAAAAAAAAGTGTAGATCTATATCATAAAAGATTTAGTATGGACTAAGTATAATGCTGCGAGAAATTGTTTGCATGTGCTTACAGTGCGACAATGTAGCTACATCCCTGGTTGGGTATGTAGATCTTCTCATCGTGCATGTTGTATTCTGTGTAGGCCTACTTGTTTTATTTGATAAACTTGTAGGCCATACATAGGGAATGTTAACTTAATTCTTGAATGGTGATCGGCATAGCTTAGCCAGAACAGAACTGCTCTCAATGTCATACAAATAATCTCTGCAGCTTTGCATGGATTCTATATTTAGGCCTACATTGGTGAATGCTCTCAATCTTCTACTGTTCCCCAAGTCGAATATTATTAAAGCCTCCCACATCATAAATATTATCACAATCTATTAATTCCAGAACAATCTGATAAAGAGACAAGCACCCCAGATGGAAAGACAACCCCTCCAAAGAGAGGTAATGGGCTTCAGAGTAAGTATGGTCACTGCAAATCTTTCTCCCCCCGCGCCCCTGTTTTTTTCTGACTATTTTAAATTGTTGTGGACAGTGAGCACAATTCATGTAGACTGGGAATCACACCTAGGCTATTTCCTTTCTCGGATGAGCTCCCTGGGCATTGTACCACATAGGTTACTCGATTCAAACAACCTGATTGTAACCACCAGTGCATTCCTGATATTCATGACTTGTTCGGTGCAAGTTCGATTAATGAGTCATTGAGGTTTTGTATCTTAGCAACATCTAAGGTCATATCAGGGCAGATACCGACTTCTGACAGTGCGCACTAATGGCAACTTCATAGTTCTGCTTCACTAAGATACAGTGTTGCTCGCACGATGATACATCATCCCGTTCAGTCATATTATCCTGACACTGAGTCAATTACCCCTTTTAGTAGTACTATCCTAGTAATGTCGTGTGCCAGGCAAAATAGCGAAAAGTATAAATATCTGGACAATATTATCAAGTTTATGCATTTTGTTTTGTTCTCTTTTGGTGAATGTTACTCATTGTAAGTAGGCCTATTACATTATATTAATTATATATATAACATCAAATATTCAAATGCTAAATCCCCTGGAAAATATCGTGAGGCTGAGACGCAGTCGGAGGAAAAGCAATTACACACAATTGAAATTTCCCCAGCTGAATAAATAAATTCATTAATAAATAAATTCATTAATAAATAACAGTGATCAAGAACAACGAATATATATTTACCTTCATCGTGACCACTAGGATAGAAAATAAGAACCAACGGTTATGTGAATGTCATGGATTGCATATCCACTGGGTTATAGCTTTATTTTTCTGGTTTCCAGATGGTCTCCTGTTTCTGCTGATTGTCCTGCTAGTTATCCTCGGCATCATCATTACGTTCATAGTGTGTTACTACGTTAGGGGAAAGTAAGTCCAAAGGTCAAATCATCGGGATGTCA
Source organism: Branchipolynoe longqiensis (assembly GCA_030323885.1). NCBI lineage: Eukaryota > Metazoa > Annelida > Polychaeta > Phyllodocida > Polynoidae > Branchipolynoe > Branchipolynoe longqiensis. The sequence continues at coordinate 48,161,400 of CM059199.1, read as the reverse complement.
GTACATGGAGTCTGGGAGGAAAATAACCTGGGCTTTTGTGACAGATGAATGTTCTCCCATGAGGAATAGGATGCTGGTCAGCGTGTTGCCACGTCCACTACTATTCAACGGTACATGGCTATTCTTAGTCGGTGGAGCAATTTGTTTGTTAAAAGTTGCATAGTCCGATGATTTAAATTTCTTTTCTCATTTTGTGAGATAAATATATTAGGTTGATCGTTATAATCTACCTTACTTCAGTTTTAAGTCATTTTGATTTAAAATGGCTAACTTGGGATATATTTGAAGTGTAAACCTGCTAATTAATTTTGGTATGCTTGTTAAACCTCTTATCCTGTAGGCTTCAGCAGTAACAGTCCTTCTATGTAGAAAACAAATACCTAAGAAATGCATGAGTATCTAAGTTGGATATGCAGGTTCAGATCTAGATAAGTGTTTTGCTTTTGAAAATTTGATACTTTTATCAGACTAAGCAACTTTAATTCCGATGTCGAATGAGACTGCTGACTAGTCCGTGGGTTTCCCACGGCTCCGGCCGGTCCGTTGCGACTTTTAGAAGGACAGATGGCGTCCAGCCGCCGCGAGATTGAGTAACTTAATAGGTCTGTGATATCCTTAGATGACGATTTCCAAATTATTTAGCTTTTTCACCCCAAAAGCATTTGGACATTTTGAAAACCCTATCGACTGAAATCCCTGAAGCATGTAAGCTAAAGTTAATCCAAGCTATACGCATACATTACTTCAAACCGTCCTGATATGACCTTAGATGTTGCTAGGACGTAAAACAACAAAAACAAACAAAACATTACTTCAAAAGATGAGAGTATAACAATAAGCTGTAATCAACAGTACCTAAAGCCGAATATAGTCTTCATTAATTGGTTAAAGAGTAAGAAAGCTTTCATATTAATTTCGGTTTTTATTTATGCTTAAGTTGCATAATCCAATGGGTTTGCCTTTCTGCCACATTAACAAAATATATATAAAGGCATGATCATTACGATCTAGTATTATTTAGAATGGAGTAACTTTGATTAAAAATGGCTAACTATGCAAATATTTGAAATGAAAACATGCAAGATATGCCCGGTAGCATAGGATTGTATGGCTTACATCAGTGACAGGTTCTATTTCACTTGACTTAATATTCCTTCTATGCAACAACACATGTTTAATAAATGCATCAGTATTTAAGCGAGATATATAGGATAAAATGTAAGCAAGCGCTTTAATTTGTGTCATTTTATGGTTTCGTCGTATTATGCAACTTTAAGCCAAGTTCAGCTTTTTATCATGTCTAATGATATTAATTATTTGGTATTCTCTGTAATCGTGGAATAATATCTGATACAATTTAAAGTTTTATATCCATGGTAGAATTTGAATGACAAGGCTGATAACATATGATGACACATCACAAAATTGAACAGATTTAGTGCTAGTCATTTGACAAAATATCAATCTCATTGATGATGCTATACACAAGCATGCAGTACATGACTATAGGGATAATGTTTCCAAATGTGAATTGTTATATTCATTAACAAACTCTCTGATTTCTCATCCATTTTATTACCATCAGAGCTCTTCGGGAACAAGCAAGGCTGCAGGGAACAAACCTCCAAAGTATGCGGCGGCAAGGTAGTCAGGCAGCCAGTGAACAACGACATACCAACTTTTCAATCTTCACAACACTTGGGCAACAGGGCTCAATGCCAGCAACTACTGGTCACAGACAAACCAATGGACATGCGCGCACTGCTCACAACCAGCTGAGACAGAACGGAAAACATGGGTCTGCGTCTGGCCACTATGCCATCGTCCAAAATAACAATGTTCCGAAGAAGAAGGTGGAAAGCAAATATTCACTGAATAATGCCGTTAATAAGAGAAAGAGCGCTAATAAGGACATCGCATACCAGGATCCTAGTGGTGATGATACTTATGACTCTACTCTTGAGGATGCTGGCAAGTTCGATAAGAGTTCAGATAGTGGTGACGCAGTCTTTCAGGACATCGGGAACTTTGACCCTCCGGTCTCTGCACATCGAGACGCTGAGCCAAAACCGAATCGGGATGCTGACAGCTACAAGCAGAGAACAGGCAAGGCTGGTCCACTGCCAAAGCGCAATACAAATGTCTATCAGAGTGTTGAACTGTTCGCAGTGCGGAACTCAATGAACATACAACTCCCAGTGGTTCCAGCCGAGAGTCTTGTCATGGAATCCATCCAGGCAGATGATTATGATGATAATAATGATGATGGCATTAAGAGAAGTCAACACCATGATTTGGACAAAGACACTGATAGAAGTCGGTACATTGAGGATGTTGCGAGAGCTTTTGACTTTCTAGTTTCAGGAGCCAACGATAGTCCAGAAGCGAAGGAGGAGAATGACATCAGTACTTCTCCTTCTGCAGTGACAAATGAAGCAGAACAAGTACGCTTACACACCAGGGCCAGGAGGGACAGTAGTAGGAGCATTGGTAAGAGTGAACAGGAGAGTGGTCCAATTGGGTCAGAGGGCGTTACAATGGGGAAGCACCAACTGCATGCTGGGAAGGAAAGGACTGGGAACAGAGGGACAAAGAAGTCCACCAATGGTTACATTAATGGTGGCTACTCAGTCACTGAAGGAGAGATGGATTCTGACAAGAGAGGGCAGAAGAAGCACATGGAGCGTTCCACCAGAGATGGTGTCACCACCGTGGGTGTTAACGGTAGTAGAGTAGATGGGAGCAGGAAGAGGTCTTACCGCCAGCAGCATCAGTGCTCTAAGGGCAAGGATGATGACATGAAAGTAAAACGCGAGAGTAGGAAAGAGCAGAAGAAGCAGAGTGGCAGTGGAAGAGACAAGAACAGCCTGACAGACGAGGAGAAGGAGCATGAGATAAGGCTGGCCCAAGTAGGGAAGTCATTGCCTCTAGGGAGGCTGCCACCATTGGCTCCATCTGGTCCCCAGGAAAACCTGGAGGAGAGTCGACAACGAGAACCGCGGAAGCACAAGAAGGACATGACTCCCGCAGAGTATGAAGAGGCAAAGCGCAAGCACAAACAGAGGAAAGAGAAGCGTAGGAGAAAAGCAGAGCTTCTGGAAGCTTCTGAAAACAAAGTGGGATCAAATAGCATGCAGGTTCAGGGCAAATTGCAGGATGATAGTGATGATTTTGAGGACTTTGCAGAGTCTGGAGGGGACAGTCGAAGATGCGGTAGTATGAGAGGAATCCCAAAGAAGACTTTTGGAACTGAAGGCAGACCAAAAGAGCAAACACACATCTGTTGAGCCTCTTACCATAGAGCCTCCGCAGACTCTAGACTCTGAACGGACTACATTTGTCAGTTAGGTCTACTAACTATGAGAGTAGCAGGCACGCTGGTCTCCAGCAGGTAGCAGCTAACAAGCTGGAGTGAACTGGCCAGTACTTGGATTGTTGGAACAGTGGATGGGCACGAACAGATTCAATAATTAGATGGCTGGAACAGTGGTTTGGCATAGACAGATTCCATAGCCAAACAGTCAGTGAACTGGCCAGTAATTGGAGAACTGAAAGTGGTTTGGCGCACACAGATTCAACAATCAAACATTCAAATATTTCCATTTTAACTTTGTGGAAAGAATAACTTTTATGGCAGTCTTCTGAAACAAGCAAGGCTACAGCAAATTCGGAAAGGTGTATCAGTCTGGTAGTATTGCTATAGACCGGGGGCCCTATGGTACTGGGACGGCTCACTCCCTATCTCTCCCATGTGATGTAAATTTTGCGGTGCCACCTTGTGATGGGTTTGATCGACCCAGCTGCTGGTTGGTGTTTCACATGTAAACACATACGGTTATATCATGCATGAGACGGGTAAGCGTGAATACACATCAATATCGGATTGCTATGAACAGGCACACATCATCGTCGCCATCGTCACACAGCTTTCACATTCATATATACATTTGTGCATATATTATGGCATCTGTTTAGCCGGGGGAACAGCCAGCGCACCAAGTGGTGGGTTTGATCATTTTGATTACACAGTACAGGCTGAGTGAGCTGTCTTGGTATTATAGGGTCTTTGTACAAACATAGACACTAATAAAGTCTGTACTAGACTACTAAATGACTGAAACATACAATCCTCCAAGCATTGTTTATCCCATCATTACTAACAACCTACTTACTCAAACTACTTCATGTAGTCAAAAAACACACCTGAGGTATTAACCTTTTAAGCATAACCCTATAAGCTAACCACACTCTATCTAACAGAATAAACAAACCATTCTACTAACACTCACTCCATCTCAAAATGTTAACTCCAACAACATGATAGTTTTGCAATTCACAACATAGTAGGCATACAAACCTATGAAGGAAAACTATGCACCTAACCACTCCGTAATGTAAAGGTCTAATCAATACACATGTATGTATCAAGTGTGTAGGAATACAACATATAACTGCTATTTTTGTATGTGAATTGTCAAACTATACCATATGTAAGTCTTTGAATGTTTGATATTGTTATTTCAGCTGATTTGGGCTAGCTGCATATATTGTAAATAACTGTATTGTCACATGGCTGGAAGACCAGTGCCACGGCGCTGACAAAAGACTTTATTCAATGAATAAACTATATTTACAAAAAAAAAAAAAAAAATTATCTAAAGTTGCATAAGCTGATGCTTTTCAGTTTGTGTCATATTTGTTAGATAATTATATTTAGTTGATTCTTATAACCTAATTTACTTAGGTTCAAAGTAACTTTGAACTTAAAGAGTTAACTTTGGAGATATTTCAAGGGAAAACATGCAACATTAATTTTACTGTAGGCCTACACACCGAAATGCTGGAAAGCTTTGTTCGCTCATTTTCGAGTGCACCAGCTTAGCACATAATGCATTTTCACATCAAACAAAATAGGTATTGCAGTGCTATAGCTACAACTAAATATTAAAATCACAAATAAATATTAAAATTAATTGTTTTACTGTAAATAAACCAATGGCACAGGAGTGGTCGCCTCTCAAACCTATACAGAACACCCATATCAACAGAGGAAATTATTATTTTAATATGACATAGGCCTACCAGTACAGTGTAATAATATGACATACCAGTTGTAAACCAATATGACATACCAGTTATCCACTTTCCCTTGTTATTTGCAATTTGATAAACTCATTCCATGGACCCTATGCGGTCTCATCTAATCATCCACATATGCATTAACACATATTTATGAAACAGTTATGTGTAGAAAATTTTTACGTGAACGTATATCACATGTGAATAACTCCAAAGTACACATTCGACGCACACGGTTAGTTCCTGTGATATATGCGTAATAGACATCTAGACCTGTGGGTAATATATGTTAACGATATGCAGAGTTGGGGTCAAAGAGATATGCAAAGGAGATGACGTCATGGAAAGTTTAGCCGGCGGGTCAAGCGTGCCCTACGCCGTGAATAAACCATTCAGTAACCAGAAGTCAAAGTGTTCAGACGTTGTACTTTCACAGTTCCTGTTAGCAGCGGTTGATTAATCTACAGATACAACAAAACTTGGTTTAGATACAATTTCAAGAAGCTTGTGTATTGACGAATATATAACAGGGAGGACTCCAAATAAATTAAAATTAATTACAGTATACATTCATTAATCCAGATTGGTTTGACTCAATGCCCTAAGTCAGATTGGCTAGATTTTTAGATAGATGTTAAGAATAGAAAAATATAATGCAAGGTGGAAATCTCTTACATGGATGTTTTGGTCAGATAGTGAAATCTCCCAATTAAACATGGTCAGACTTGTAGGCCCTCAAACACGACAAGACTGCAATGAGTTAACCCTATTTTAAAACCAAGTTTGACATACCTTTGCTTTGTAATAAATACAATGTGGCATTACGAACTGCGATGAAGCTGATATGGGTGGTGTTACTGACTAAATTTCAGTCGATGCAGCTTGGCTCCATCGAGCTCTGACATTGTATGGTTACTAATTAACATTTGTAAGTTGGTTAGCAATATAAATAAATTGGTTGCCTCGATCAGCTGTCGAGTCATTTCCAGTTTGTTCATGCGAACAAGAATTAATATTAAACATTGGAGATCTATCCAGATTGTTAATGGTTGACCATAAAGCAATTACTTTATTTTATTTTTAAAAACCTACCTTTTCATTAAATGATATCTTTCCATCTGCTCAACACATTCGATCTAAATCTAAAATGTTCTCAATTTAAAACCGGGGGCTAAATGTGTTAAGAGGAACTTAGGCTACTAGGTCTAGATCTACATGCATTTTTGGATTTACTGCGTGGAATAGTCCAGGCCTACCTTTCTCAGATCTGTTATTATATTTGGTATTTCGATTCTATTTTCCTGTAGTCTTGCGCTCGTTTATTATTATTATTATCCTCTTCTTTGATGCAGCCTTGTGGTAGCCTATACAAAGCTCGTAGCTCTCAGCTCTAATAGTATGCAGCCTCAAAATCGTACAGGAATGTTTCTCTGGCCCAGGCCCTGTCCAGCGCATTCTTGAATTGATTCATGGTAGCTGCTTCCACTGCTTCTTCCGGTAGCTCATTCCACATGTTTATCACTCGCTGTGAAAAGAAGGCCCCTCTGAGTGAGCTGTTGTACCTTGGCTTGAAAAGCTTTTTGGAGTGACCTCTGGTATTGCTTCCCTGTATGCGTCTGAATAGCAAGGCCTCATCCATATTATATTTGGTATTTCGATTCTATTTTCCTGTAGTCTTGCGCTTGTTTATTATTATTATTATTATTATCCTCTTCTTTGATGCAGGCTTGTGGTAGCCTATACAAAGCTTGTAGCTCTCAGCTCTAATGGTATGCAGCCTCAAAATCGTACAGGAATGTTTCTCTGGCCCAGGCCCTGTCCAGCGCATTCTTGAATTGATTCATGGTAGCTGCTTCCAACGCTTCTTCCGGTAGCTCATTCCACATGTTTATCACTCGCTGTGAAAAGAAGGCCCCTCTGAGTGAGCTGTTGTACCTTGGCTTGAAAAGCTTTTTGGAGTGACCTGTGGTATTGCTTCCCTGTATGCATCTGAATAGCAAGGCCTCATCCACATTATACTCAGCATTCAGGAACTTCCATGTGTTGATCATGTCCCCGCAAAATCTTCTGTATGTGAGGCTTGGTAACTTGAGTCTCCTGAGTCTGTCTGGATAACTAAGGTCCTTCAGATGTGGCACTAGCTTAGTTAACCTTCTCTGAACAGCTTCAATCGATTTAATATCCTTCTTCAACGTTGGGTGCCATATAGTGACTCCATACTCTAGTATTGGCCGTACTTGGCTCTTGTACAAAGTGATCAGCATCTTTTCGTCCAAGTATTTGAAGGTTCTGCGAATCATTCCCACAATCTTATTAGCTTTAGATCTATACGGTTTGTTGTATGTGCTGGGAGAAACTTAGCCTATTGTCTACAAATACTCCTAAATCTTTCTCTACCTCAATCTCTTCGAGATTTAGTGGCTGGCCAGTAGAATTTTCATGCATAACATATGTAGACTCTGGGTGGTGTCTCCCTATTCGCATGACCTGGCATTTATTCGGATGGATTGTTTGTTTGTTTGTTGTTGTTTTACGTCCTAGCAACATCTAAGGTCATATCAGGACGGGTACCGACTTGTGACAATGCGCACTCATGGTGACTTTATAGTGCTGTCCCACTGGGAAACCAGGCCGCCGGCACCATGACCTGGTATCCCACTCAGTCACATTATCCTGACACTGAGCACACCAGTCCTTGCCCTATCCTAATAATGCCGAGCGCCTGGCTAGGAAGCAACAAGTATCAATTTTAAAGTCATTGGTTTGACTCGACCGGGACTCGAACCCACGACCCCACGATCTACCAGCACGGGAGACGGACACTCTAACTCATTCAGCCATCCCGTCTGGTATATTCGGATGGAACTTCATCTGCCACTGCTTGGCCCAATTCTCCATTTCCAGCAGGTCCTTTTGCAGATCAGCACAGTCTTCCGTGGAATTCACAGCTCTGTAGATCTTTGCGTCATCTGCAAATAATTTGATCCCACATGATACAATCTCTGGCAGGTCATTGATGAAAATGACAAACAGAATAGGGCCCAGGACGCTCCCTTGAGGCATCCCACTGAGAACCTCTTTGAAGGAAGATTTACTGCCATTTACTACGACTTGCTGTTTCCTTCCAGTCAAAAGACTTTGGATCCATCTCAGAGTATTTCCTTCGATGCCATAGTTTTGTAACTTGGTAGCTAGCCTCTGGTGGGGGACAGTATCAAATGCCTTCATGAAATCTAAGTATATAGTTTCTAGTGGTTCCCCCTTATCCATTGCGTCGGTCCATATTTCCAAAGTTTCTAGTAGCTGTGTAACTGTTGATTTCTTTGGTAGAAACCCATGTTGGTGGTCCGACATCAATTTGTTCTCTAGCATATGGCTGAGCATGTGCTCTCTGATGATACTTTCCATTACTTTGCATACAATAGATGTGAGGCTTACTGGCCTATAATTTGCTGGACAATGCCGGTTTCCTTTTTTGAAAATTGGGATAACATTTGCTATTTTCCATTCGTTGGGTAGGCAACCAGATTCAAATGACTTATTGAAAATTATAGCAAGTGGTTTTGCAAGCACCACATTCAATTCCTTCAGCACTTTTGGATGTACTCTGTCAGGTCCAGGTGATTTGCCTGTTTTGAGTTTGTCCAGCTTTTTTTCAACAATGTCTGGTGTGAATAGCACCTCAGGAAAGTCCTTCACCAATTTGCATTTCTGTACCAGGGGTACTGTGTTAACATCCTCTTTAGTGAAAACTCCTGAGAAAAAATTATTTAATACCTCTGCTTTATCAATATCCTTTGAAGCTAGGCTCCCATCTGGTTGTTCCAATTCATCTATTCCACTCTTGGTTTTCATCTTAGAGTTTATATATGCCCAAAATGATTTTGGATTATCCTTGGCTTCTTGGGCAATGAGTTTCTCAAAGTTTCTTATAGCCTTACATGACTTCCATCGTACCTGGTTTCTGAGTTTGGCATATATTTTGTGTTCATCAGAGCTTCTTGTGGCAGAGTATTTCCTCCAAGCTCGTTGTTTGAGTATGACTTTGGTAGACACTTCTTTGTTCATCCACAGTGGCCTGCTTCTTGCATCCGGATGGATTGTCTTTGTCGGTATGTGTTTCCGCACTGCTTCTTCCAGCCTTTGTGATAACTCACCCCAACATTCATATATACTATTATCTTGGAAATGGCTGTTCCAATCGATGTCCATGAGTTCCCTCATCTCACCATAATTTCCACGCGAGTAGAATGTTTTTAAGTATGACTTCTCAGTTTCTTCTGAATGGCACTGATAGGTGAAAGATAATGTGAGGTGATCACTCTTACCTAGGGGGGCTTGGGCTGAGATATCTGTGACCATGTTCTCTTCATTTGTGAATATCAGGTCTAATATTGATGCTTGTTGTCCTTCTCGATACCTGGTAGGAATTTCAACATGTTGGAACAGAAAGAATTTGCTGGCCCGATGGGTTTCCCCTACTGTTGTTGTGTTTCCCTTCCAATCGATCTCAGGCATGTTGAAGTCTCCCATGATCAGTACATGGGATGCTTCTGTGTCATTTGCTGCCCTGATTAGGTCACCTAATTTTTCATTGGTTGCATCACTGCTGTTTGGGCTTCTGTATGTACACCAAACTAGGATCGTATCTTCCTTGTTTGGTTTTACTTGGATCCAGACACATTCTGAAAAACCTATTCACTTATTTATGTTGCTTTCTCAATAGGTGATATTATCAGATTCCAATACATAAATACACACGAGCCTGCCTTCCTGCTCTAGGTTCCACACCAGACTAAATCCAGGGATTCTAATGTCTTGCTTTGTAATTTCATAAGTGCAGTTCTTTGGTTTAGCCTCAGTCACTGCAATCAAAGTTGGTTTCTCTACTCATACTCATACTCATACTCATCCGCTTCTG